>STHB01008060.1:0-14872 GCA_018908115.1 Anopheles rivulorum | reverse complement strand
CTTGACAGTTGTTGGCAAAAGCTTGTCCTCACAGCACCGGGTAATGAAAGCTCTTTATCACTGTTGGCGACGTGTAACTCTTTACATCTCCCTGATGGTGTGAGAAGGAGGAGAGGGGTGGATGGAGCGGAATGGGAGTTTCATGACCTTTCCCCGCTACGTAAGCTGTTACAATCATCAACAAACATAATTGAGTTTGCAAAACTTGTTTTTATCAAATTTTGCCGCTCAGCACGTGTAGAGAAAATAAGAGGAGAGTTGTTTTTTTTGCCGCGAAAGTTATTCCAGCACTGCCATCAGCATTATCATTCGATGCGAAATAGCTGCAAAACGAGGAAATTACTGCCTTACATCAGGTATCGTAGCGAAATAATTCGAACGTTTATCGGATAACACAACTCTTGCCGTTGCGTTATGAATGGGGCACAGTTTGCTCGGTTTCAATGAACGTCGACGTCAAAACCGTTGTGCCTGGGGGCACATTCTAAAATCCATCCATTACTACCGTGTGCCTTTCGGAGGGGTAGACCTAATGGAGCATCATTTAGCTCCCGAAGTAGAATGGGTGTACTGTTGGGTACGGTACGGTAAAGGTGGCATTATCCTCGCATGATATAGTTCCGCTCCTAAACGATTCCTTGTTGCTATTACGGTACCTCCCGGAGACCGTCATAGTAAAGTCCCCTTTTGTTATGGTGAATGGACATACCTACACCGAACCACATGAATGTTGGAAATCTCTTTAAGACTCATACCTCCGTCCGTTGGTGGTGGTGGTGGTGATCGTGGAGAAACCACGAACTCCATGATGTACCTTCCTAACTAAGCCTCCCGAACAGGAAGGCAGCCGGGCTGCAGTTATGAAATATGATGTTTATGTACGTTCCAAATGCCCTCGGGCGTCTAATTTCTACGCAACTGCTACTGTTTCGCTCGGCACAGCGAACCGAATGATGGAGATACCACAGCCACAGCCAGAGCGAAAGATGCTTCAATAAATGATGTCTGAACGAGTGCTTCCGATTAACTTCCACGTTGGTTGGAAGGGTGCTTAGGAGGAGTTTTGTGGTCATCACTTTACTTGGCAATGTGCATGTGTGTGTGTGTGGAGGGTGTGTTATAGTTATATGCCATGCGAATACGATAACCCATCCAAGCTTGATTTAGTCTGAAAAACTGTTTTCCAATCAATTCTCTGTAGAATCACTGACATGAAATGATGGTCAACATTAATCATTTTAAGGACTGTTCTAAGGATATTGCTAAATTGATAGTTCTGACTATCCGTCTGAACTTTCAATTAACACGGTTCAGAGTATTAAACGCCATAAATGGCAATGCTTAATACCTAAGACCTAAGAATGTCCGGAACTAAGTGGCGTTCGTTTATCTTGTTGAATTCTCATAATGCCATCATTTGTTAGGACCTTTTGCCAATTTTGAAGCAAATTTTAAAACGTCCTTGTCAAAGTGTTTAAAGAACACTTTGCCATTGGAGGAACTCGAGGAATTAAATCATTTCTGGTTTTGGTAGCGTTCTCTAGTAAATAGTCTAACTTTATCCGATTTCAGTAACTCATAGTAGTTAACACCGATCTGGTCCCACCGTTTTTGACTTTCTTTTAAATCCGTTGTTTTTAAACTGAATGAACCACTTTTGACACTTTGTATTACTTAGAGAAACTTCTTTGTTTACATTCAAAAGTTTTTGATAATCTTTGATGGCTGTTTAATTTAATTTAAAATTAAAACAACAGCATTTCTCTTAACTGATTATTACAAGATAATATACAAAAGCGCTAAAGATACGAAGCAATATTCAAACAGCAAATGCATGAAAATAGTATATTAAGTACAACTTAAACGCCCCAACTCGTACGCTATAGTCCGCTGGTCCCAAAAACAAATCAAAACGGGTCGCTATTTAGCTGTGGACTTAATATTTTACCTTTTAAGCTAACACTCACCGATATAATACCCAACCCATTTACAACCCATTGTGCAGGATTCAGGCAAAGTTGATTCAAGTAAACTCCTTTCTACCAGCACGACACAAAAAAAAGAAACGCAAAAACCTCATCCCCAAAGCAAGTGATGCGCCTCTAGAGCTTTCCGTTGCTTGACTTTTCCTGCTGCAGGAAGCGAACGAACGAGAAAAATCGTTTTGTCGAATGTTCGTGGAAAGGCTCGAGAAAAGGCAAAGCGTTTGCCGAGAGAGAGAGAGAGAGAGAGAGAGAGAGGAGTGAGCCGCTCGAAAAATCGATGCTGAACAGCTTAAGGGCGCGATTACTGATTGTGAAAGGGCGGCAGTAAGCAGTACTTAAGAGGTCCGAACCTAGCGCTGAACCGAACCGAACCAGTTGCCCGGAGTACGGTACTCACGCGCTTGAGTGCCCGAACCGCAAACACCTGTTGATGATAAATCGGCTCCCATCGTTTGTTAGTGGTGGTCGTGGTGTTGGGGATGGTGGTGATGGGCACTCTTATGCAAGATTTTGCGCCAATCATGTATGCCGCACTATTTGGATAAGAAATACTTGCATTCCGGCCATTACGTACAAACACTTTGACTTGTGGGGGATCGAGGGATTAAAAATCAATGGGAAAGGTAGTTTAATGGGTAGGAAGGTGAGGTTTGGTACGAGCCACAAGGCACTTCATTCATGACAATTAAACTAACCGGAACGTACCGAAGCTCCCCGTACAGTGTAGTGTTTCGTGCCATTTCAATTACAATTTCGGATCCGGTGTCGGATCTTCACGTGACCCATTGCTGCCAAACCGTCCAATGTGTAATTAGCAGTTCCAACCAGTTCTCGCTAGAGAGAATAAGGGAATGAGATAAAAGAAAATCGAAATGAACCAGCGTCTGAGTGTGTGTGTGTGTGTGTAGAGGGTTTTGGCGTGTCGTATTCACCAGTGTGCAGCTGATTGCGGCCAAATGGGAACTTGATCTTCGTTCGGTTTGCATCTGTTTGAAAAGAAAACCACATGAGCCAGGTTTACACGGCAATTAAATACCAATTATCCCTAATTGGGCAAAAGGGGTTTTTGCGCCGAAGCTGACGGTTACGTTACGTTCAATGAGTCGGGCGAGCCACGGGCACGATCGGTGAGCGATTAGGCGCTCATCGCACAATCGCTCCCGAACAATTAGATCGGCTACTTCGTTAGCCTGGGTTGTGCGTATTAGCCCTACAAGGCTGAAGGTGTTGTGTTCTGAAAATTATTCAACATATGACGCTCGTTTTACGGAAAGGAGTTTGAGCTGTCTTATTGTATTCTTTCAAATTATTTTCTATTAAATTTAAATAGAATGATAAATACTCCATGAAATCACATCTACTCTTCGAAGTCTTAATCTAAATTTGTAATTGAAAAAAGTAAAACCGCAATCTCAATTACCAGTTTACATGTGTTTTGGACTCATTGTTTGTTTCTTTCTTGCTTTCTCCTCCACAGCCCAGGAAGAGCTGGAACCGCTGAACAACATAAACATCAACAACACAACCGAGGGCGTGTTCGATACGTCCCGCTGCTGGAACACGGTCAAATGTTTGTTCAACGGTGTCATCTGTTCGCACAAGTTTAAAAATGTGCAGGTAGGTAAACCGAAGAGCAAAACCAAAAATACATTGTTTGTTTGCCGGCTCGTGTCCGTCCCTTGTGACAACGATTTGTTGATTTTTTGTTGTTGTTGTTCTTCGCGATCCGCCGGTTTTCACCGCTTTTCACGGTTGCTGGATGGCATGGAAAGCAAAATGGTAAAAGCTTACCGGGAATCTCGATTCCGCATCCAAACGGGGCCGTTGCACACAGCAGCGCTAAATAATAGCTCACGTAATCTTCTCATCAAAGTTAGACTCCGCGGAAAAACCCCGGCATTTGCTCTAGAACTGGCTTAGGCTAGTCAAATTGCAATAACGGACGACGACGGACGAACTGCTGCAACTTATGGCCGGTTTTACCTGGTTTCTTCTTGGCCCGTACAAATTAAAGAAACACCAGGGGAAAAGTGACATCTGAGAGGTATGTGGTCTGGTGGAAGCGAGGAAAATGCGATAAGATTTTCCGTTTTGCTCGCTTTTCCTTCACTTTTTCTTGCTCCCTGGTACACAGTTTACTTCAAGATGGTAAAATTTCATTTAATCTACTACCAGCGGTGTTTTTTTTTGCGATCGGTGGTAAAACACGAACAAATCTCGCGCTCGTGACATATTTTTGCAAGTCGCGCGCACGAGTTGTACCGAGGTGGACCCTGAGAAAATGGTGGAAAATGGGTTTTTTTTTCCTGTTTGCATCCACGCGCGCTCGTACACAGTACTTCAGAGTTGTGTAGTTTAATTTCATTTTATACACCGTTAGGGAAATAAATTTTTCCACCATCAGAAAGATGCTCGGCGGGGTGGTTTTGCGGTGGAAAAGAGGCAAAAGACGTTGGCAAAAGTTTTGCTTTCCAGTCCAATCCGAGGGCATTGGGTGAAGTTTGTGAGGAAAAACCACGTACCCATTTGCTGACATTTATGTTTGGCCTGACTGGGACATTGCAAGGAAATCTCGGATGTAGTCAAACCATCTCCGGTGTTGTGATGAATCTAGCATCATCTAGCTGAATATGTATCGTTGGTACATTTACCGGGTAAACAGTAAAGTTTAACCTGATGGATTTTTTAAACAGTAGCAGTTGCATTTATCCCGCTCAACCGGATACTTTCGATCAGAATCAGGTGAAACTTTGGTTTTTGTTTTTGCACATTTTTTCTCTTTGTTTTTTTGGCTTGGAGTTGCCTCGTAGTTGTGTTTATTCATTCGAACAGTTTTGTTTGAGTAATTGTATTTGTTTTGAATATTTTATTCACGCTGCACAAACGTGGGCAGTGCGATGCACTGCGATACAGCAGGCATTGGTCGTATAAATAAAACGGAAATTGAACTGAGCATAAATAACGTTCGTTGGTGTGTTGCTGCCCCTTTGCCGCACATCGAGTCTTATTCACAATCGCACCTGCGACATGGCTGTGATCACCGTTTCCACCGTACCTCCTTGTATTGCACGGATCGTGAATTCATTGCTGATGAATGGTGATCACACCGAAACAAAAAAAGAGATATTTTTCTACTTTAAATTTACACAGCAGCCAGGTTTTCCATCTGCCCGACACAATGTGCACTGCAGAGGGAGAGTTATGCGTTTGTATAAGTCAGTGGAAGCAACACTGTGTAGGGTTGGGAATAAGCACGTTAAGATGATAGGTTTGGTGGAACACAAAATTGAAACCAACAGTGTGTTTCCGCAAAGACGTCCAGGGCACAATTGTGCGAGCTTTGTGCAATCTGACATTCAAGCCTGAGCTGAAGGATGTAAGAAACGGATGCTTGAAATGAAATAGTCTCTCTCTCTCTCCTTCTCTCTTTAATTTTTTGCCTCTCCCCTCAGAAGCTTCAAGGCCTTCAGTTACATTCCGTTGCGAGGTTTCTGAACTCTTGCTTTGCCGGAGCGAACGTAAAAGTAAGCAGCTGAAGAAGCCACCCAAAGTAAACCAATTCCAGCTTCGGTGCACCGGCGAATGCCTTACCAGCATTGGCCACTGGTTGGAAGATAGCATTGGTGCACAAAATAACAAGGAACACAGATTCAAATGCAACCAGACATGGGCAAATGGGAAGTATGCGATTCCTGCCACTGCACCGGATCGTATGCTCCGTGAGCGTATTCAATCTACGCAAAGACACTCGACGCGACTAACATTGTGCGGGTTGTACCTTTTTTTTGTACTATTATTTTGTGCCGATTACATCGAACAAAGTGTATGAAACCACACTCTCTTACCACGGCACATTGGGCCGGAGCTGTTGGTGGGCGATTTTTATATCACTCTATTATCGCACTGGTGCCGTGCCGTTTCGCAGTGAATTTGTCGTGACATTGATGGGAAAAGCGTACCATCGAGCACAATGGAATATGACATTCCATGGTTCGCTAGGAATATTTGGATCCTTGTCAGCATGGCGAAGGAAGCACCAGCTTCAAAGCTAAACCGAGACGAATGGCAAGCGCTACTTTCTTTGTGATGCACTATTCCTTTTTATGTAGCACCTGCCCACAGTCCTTTCGGTCGACTCGGTGTCTGCTAAAAGGAAGCTTCACGTCGACGATACCTAATCACTGCGATCGGTACGGTGTACGGTTTGAACGGGACGGGAAATGTTGTGGGTGTTCTTTAAAGGATTGTCAGCATTTTATCATCATCCTTCTATGTAAACCATCATGACCACATCGTTTACTGTTTTTGTTTTTATTCTGTCGTACTCCACCATTGCACAACTTAATGGCACACAATCCATACGACCGAAGAGGCAGTTTAAGCTTTTTGAAGTATTCTGTTCAAATTTGCTGCTGTTGCAGATGTAGTCTTATGTTTTTGGCTACCATCAAAACAAAACCACCAATAAAGAGGGAATGTTAATTATGAGTTAGTGGAGTGAAGGCCTCGGCCGTGCACAAGCACTGAGGTTTTTCCTGGCCGAACCGTTCCATTTTGCAATTATGTTTGCATAATGTTGCTTTGAGGGTTTTTTTTTTGTCGGATGCAAATTAAATCACGATAAAGCAGAATTGAATGGAAAACAAGATTTAAGATACACCGCTTTGTGGCTGAATACCGTTCGGTTCGGTTTGGAAAATGTTTTTGTTAGAAGATATGTAATATCATTATATTTCCTTTAATTACCGCAAGCAGAATTAATTATTAATTACCTTTTCTCTTTATCATTTTTTGGGTCACATTGTTTTTGTTTAATTTTCTTTGATAAATATTGTTAAAGTAAGATCATATATCTCTTAAAAGTATAATGCTATTGAATAATACGATTGGATAATATGTTCTTTCAATCTTATGGTAAGCTTCAGTTACGTGTGATAACATTCCAGGAAGATCTTTGCATATTGGGGGGGCTCATCCATTCCCTTTAGCTCCCATAACAATGTTGATACATTTATTTATTGCAATTCCCTGAAGAAGATACCTTCTCTTCTACATTGCGTCACACACTTCAAGCTAGCAATTACTCATTCCCAAAGCATGCGACACCATGCTGAATACCCAGAAGTGAATTGTTTTTGCCATCAAGCTGCTGGGAAATTCACTGTGCAATTCTGTAGAGAATTTCGATAAGAATGTGAAAATTATTCGATAATCATGCCTTTCAATCAAACGATCAAGCCCAGCAATGGGAATACGCTTTCAATTCGTATGTGAGGGCGAAAATGAACCTCGGGTTTTTGCTCTCTTTCTCTCTCTCTCCAGTATTACATTATCCAGGGAAAATGTGGTCGACCGTACGTACCAACACTACAAAGCTCCATAAGCTTCTGTGAAGTATTTATGACGTTACTGAGTACGCACATTCGCTTGTGTGTGTGTGTATCTGTTTGGCAAACGAGGCAAGAAAAACATCATCATGAAGCATCATGCCAGATGCACACGTTGGACACAACATTCTTTCCCTCCCCCGGGGGCGAGATGGGATTCCGTTCTGTCCTTGTTGGAGTGGATAGTTTTTCTACGGGCAATAACCAGTCGACTGGCTCTCCACTTCACTGCAACCAGCGTATCTGGGCGGGCGGGATTATGTTGCATTCTTGTTGCACCCAGCCTGCACGCTTTCCAGGAAAGGAATGCACTGTGTACGGATGTGGGCCACATCGTGCAAGTGCACTTTCGTGCTTTTGCCATTGTGTCGCTGTTGCATTCATTCCGCATTTTATCATTCTTCTCTATGGGGCATCTTTACGGCACTGTGTGCTTCAAGACCCTTTGGCTTCGTACAGAGATGGTATGTGATTTTATATTCTTTATGTTTTTTTATTTCTTTTACATGCGTATCCGTTTTTTGTTGCAAGTTTTTCCTTTCTACATTCGTCCTTTCAAAGCCATACTTGAGTTGTACAAACATCAAATTAAATGCGCAACCGGGATGGGAACTTGGATGGCTTCGGTTGTTTCGCACACGGATCGCCTTGTACTGCCACTATTTTTATGTTTGGTTGCATTTCTCACGTTGTGCAGTTGGGGTGCAGTTTCTGTCCACTTAGGATTTTATTAAAAATATTTTTATTGTTTTTACTTTTATGCGCTACAATGCGCAAACTGTTGCTAACCCATGTCAGAATGGCTATCGTATCCTTAAGGTGAGGCAATGGATGTTTTATTTTTTTATTATAACGGCTTTTTTGCCGTATTTGACGAATGTTTTATATTTCTAGTCTATAAATTTTATGTGAAATAGGTATCTTATAAGATATCTTACAAACTGTAATGGTAAAATATTTTAAAGAAGATATGCGCGCTACTGCTCAAAACATGTATTTTTGAGACTTTTTCAATATTACCCTAAACATAAATGTTAGTTTGGGAGCATCAATTTGCAATTATGCAGAAGAAAATACCGTTAAATGCTTGTATGTATTCAACTGAAATCAAATAAGTTATATATAACTAACTCACAAAGGCTATCAGTTTGAAAAAGAAAAACCATTGTAGATATTATATTTACAAAATTAAAGCAAAGAGAAGTTTGCTGGATGCAAATTTCAACCGAATCGGTAAACAAGTTTTCGAGGAATTTTATAAACCGATCGGAAATAAAAACGTTGTTTTGTGTGCGTTCGAGTGCACTGAGCAATATGAGTTTCACATGTCAAAAGGCTTGCTCTTGGAGCTCTCTGTAGAGGAATATTGATATCAAATTTTCATTAGATAATTCTCAGAACTTGTACTTTAAACAGTATTGTTTGATGTGTTGATCATTCTGACGCTATTGCCCATTAATTGAAGCATATTATGATAATATATAAATTAAAATTCCAATTCTATCAAACGTTATTTATCAGTCATGTTTATCGTGAAAAAATCGTTTTAAAAATCTCACTTACTGAGTGCAACACATTCATTCGATTTTTTATGTTCCAATAATACAAATTAATAAATTCCAATTCTTGCTTTAAAAGTGGTCGAAATTGTTACACATTTTATTATTAAATACAAAACCTGTTGCATGAAATGAGTAGAAACATCCAATGAAAACATCACACGACCATCAGCAAACGAAACTAAGCTTTCACGAGAACAGCTGACCACTAGCATTGGCCGCAAATGACATCCTTTTTCCGTTCCGTGCAGCACATTTATTGCACGGTGGTTAAAGTTGTGCACCCCACAACCATCGTCGTCGGCTCACTAGCTTCTGGTGCTGGCAGTAAACTTTCGTCAAAGTTTTTAATATACTTACCCATTAGTAGCTGCTACCGTTGCTCGCCTCATTCTACCCCGGTTCGATCGGCGAACGAAAGCAAAATGGTGCAATCGGTGCAGAAGCGAAGTGAGAAGCGCACCCATTATGCAAAGCTGTGTAACGGCTAATTGCATTCACCGTGCACCGCAGGGGGTGTGAATTGAGTTTGGAAAGAGTTTATCAACAGCATCGGTTGGGACTTTACTTGATTTTACTTTATTTGTAGTTATTATTGTCACCCTGTATATATCGCATGCCGTTTACTTTCTTCCGCCAAGTTAACTCACAGTTGGTAGTTAAACAGGTCCGTGTGCTACAGTGTCGCTTAATAGCAAATGTGTAATTGAAATACACAACAAGTGGATTGGAAAGTGCACGAAACACACACTGACATATGAGGTGGAAACGTTACCAATTACGTGACCGACATTATGTTGTGTGCTTTGATAGGTAAAGCCCTTTTCTCACGCAAATCGGCATCGGTGGGAAACGATGAGTTATGGTAGGAATTAGCGACCAAATAATTCATTACCCGTCAGCTATTTGCACCAGTCGACTCCAGTGGCCAATGGCCACCGTCGGATGGCAAGCCATTCGTTTGGCTGCAGGGTGGGTTTTGATAATTTATGTGCCATGCCAAGATCGTGAGATGCTTGCAAGTGGTTTCGTACCAAGTGGTCAGTCGCTTTGGTGAAGCGTTGGTTTTCGTGTGGTTAGACGCACCTGCACCATATAAGCCCGTGATTTATTCCGTGCATCCCATGTAATGAGCTTGGTTCGCTCCGGAACGGACGTTGAATAATAAGCTGCTAGCTGCGGATTAATGTGGTGTACTGCTTTTGCAGCTTGCTGCATCTCAAGTCTCAGGATGCTGTGCTGGGCGTTTCTTAATTAACTGCACACTTATGATAATTTAATATATAAATATAAAGTTGGAATCAACTAAAAACGAGTTAGAATTAAAATTTTAATTTAAACTTGTCATTAAATGTGTAATATAGTCAATTACACGTTTTTTCTTTAAAGTAACAAAGAATCGTTAGCAATAAGACATGACCATTATTATGGAAGAAAAAAGAAGAGGTGTAAAACATTCGCATGTAAATGATTTTCAGAAACGCAAATACAATACAACGTGTCTTTGTTCTGTTGCAAATTTCATTTCCCGCACAATATTTTTCCCAGCTTTATGTTTCCCCAATGTCTCGTATTTTTTGTTTTTGCTTCAACATCCCGAAATTGTAAATTGGATGGTATCAGCGTAAACCGCATGATAAAACCAGCCACACTCGTACATTTTCGGTTTTACAGAAAAGTGAAAGTAACGACAATAAACGAGACTGGACGACGAGAAAACAAAACAAAAAACGAGACGAACAAAGAAAGCAACAGGAGCATCTTACATTGGATAATGTGTTGTTGTTCTTTTTTTGCTCTCTTCCATGTTTATCTCCCGCCTCGTTTTGCTCTACTTATTCGTCCTTTGCTGGTGAATTTGTTACTCCCAACCTAGAACCCACCAGAATTCCTTGTCCCTCATTCGCTGGCACACATTCCGTCGGAGACTTATTTTTATCATTTTCCCTTTTTTTTTTGCTCTAGTGCTTCTGCCTGGTCTGCTTGACAAACTCGGTGAGATGGGAAGAACCAAAAAAAAGAACCTTTCTACCGTGCAAGTTTGCGTACTGGTTCCTAACAAAACCAAAAAAAAATGTCCCTTGGGTGCAGAATTTCTGCCATGCACTGGCAGCAGCAGACCCTTTGCGCTGTAAGAAAATAGCAGAAAACGAAATAAGAAAGAAGAAAGAACGAAGGAAAAGATAAAAAAAGAGAAATAAACGCCCAACGAACACATACAAAACAGCACCCAAGGTTTGCCCGGGGTTTGGCCGTCCGGTTTGGGTTTCTTCGCCAAGGCGGAAAGTAAATTGATGCTCGTTATTTTTGCTCGCCCCAAATGATTGCTGGGAAAATCGGCAACACCAGGGTTGTTGCTGGTGTTGCTTGCGGAACAGAAACCGGAACAACGGTTCCGTCAGGAACCTAGTGGACCTAACAATCTCCCGTACCCGGGTTGAGAACGGTCCGGTCCACTACATCTTAATGTTTCCTCTCGTTGACTGCTGCGTTTTCGTGGAAGCATTCGGTTGCGCCGTGTTGCTGGCTGGCGTGACGTCGTTACCGTCCTCTTTGTCACATCATAAAATTGGGTTGTATTGGGTAATGGTTTTGCTGGTTGACGGTGGCAAGCCCGGATAGCAACACTTACCCTCGTGTGCCTATTGTTTGCGTCACTTTCGCGCTTGAAGTAGCTGTTGTGGAGTATTATTTCGAGTGGATAACGAAATAAGCTGTACTTTCGTGAGATACCTGATACCGAGAAGTTATGGGGCGACGCCATAGCCATCCGCAGTGCGGAAGCGAAACGAGTGAATGTTTGATAAATAGTACACTTATCGGCTCGTTGTTTCGCAAGCCGTTGAGGAAAGCTTGTAACGGTGGTGGTACAAGCAAAAGGATAAAATCACGACAGCAAATTACAATCAATTTGTGTGTTTGGGGCATTGTTAACCCTTAGCAGGTAATAAAGCAAGTAGTTAGTAAAGTTTAATACACTCTTAAATATCATGATAAAAGAATCATAACCTGAAACACCTCGTGGAAGTAATCATTCTTTACATGGCACTATTTTTCGCCTGCGACACTTGTTTCCTTTTAATTATCTCCTTTACGCACAATTAGTGTCGTACAACCGACCAGGCGTCTCCATCGTGTTCATGCGGCGCGTAAGAAAACGAACAAAAAAATACAATAATTATGGGCAACTTTTCCTTCATCGCCTTGCACATCACACGCACATAACGAATACACGCTACTGGTCCGTACGACAAAAAAAAAGGTCATTTGCAAACCGTACCAGCCCGGTATGCGCTAGGGCGTAATGACGAAACCCATCGAAACGTCGGTGGCACACCGGTTCGTTTCCGTGGGCAATGTAATCATCAGGTGCCGGCGGTTCATTAACCAACGACCGAAGCTTAAGCAAGCAAGAACGTACTGCTTCAATCTGTGAAAATTGATCCCGTCCTTTGCCATTCGGCTTGGTCGGTTTTCACCTTCTGTTAATGAAGTTGCCTGTTGCTCAGAATCATCTCCCGGCAAGGAGTACAGAAATGCTTGCAGTGCACTAGAATCAGATGTGTTTAATTTTTGTAAAGATGCATTTGAATTTACTTTCATTGCTTACGTTTCGTGTATTGTGCGAATGTATTAGAAGCATTGGTGAAGCATTAAGGAGATACAAAATATTTAACAAAACCAAACGAAGAATGTATGGGTAATGTTACGAAAGCTTTGCAACAAGACTGTTGATTACTGTACACATAGAGGAACGTTTAAAAGTTAACAATACGGGCTATAAGGGAAAACCTTTCCAACAAATTCCACCAGAAACAACCCTTCTTCTTTTTCTCCTTCTTGCCCCACCGATCGTCCTACCAACCGTTTGGTCCGAAAATGTGCGCATGCCTTCAAAGTTATGCTTTCAAAAACCCGGTATTGCCGTAACCATCATTGCTGACCGATGTCGGGATCACTCAAAATCACTGTTTCGTTGTGTAATAAATTATTGACAAAAGGGGATCCAGGTTCCATCCATCGGTACGGGGCCGTCGAACAATTCCCGGAAGGGTGGTTCGCTTAGAAGCGTCCACGGTCACGGTGGAATAACGCCAATCGGGTTGTACGGTACCGGCAACAGTAGCAGTAGTAGTAGTAGTGGTAGTAGTAGTGGTAGTGGTAATGCCCGGTGCGGTAGGCAAATCTGTTGACCCAATTTCAAGCAAGCAGCAACATTTGGAAGCGAGCTGAAAAATGTCCGCAAAACGAGCAACAAGTGTTGCAAAGGGCGGTTCCGCACAAACATTCCACAATTGTTGTGAGGTTTTGTGTTAAAATAGCTGTAATACGTTCCTTTTTTGGGGTGTATACGAGAACGAGAAAGGACGAATTCTCAACAAACAAACTAAAAGACAAAAAAAGAAAAGGCAAATTTATTGTTTTTATTCTACCCACTCACAATTTTGTTGCGAAAATGGGCATTGGCATGGGGTAATGTACAGCCCAAAAACGAAATAAAGGATAACTTTACCAGCGACCATAGTTGGGCGGATGAAAAGCAAACATTATTCGTGCACTTGTTTGCCTCCCCTAACGCATCCCTCTATCCCTCTAACACTATTCGGACGATATGTTTTCAAAATATTTCATCAAATTGACCGGTCAGTGCCGTCGGGCACAAATGTCTGGCATGTTTGGTTCATTTTACCGGTTTTATCCATTTTTAATGCATCTTCAATGGGAATACCATCCGACCGGGTGGCTTTTTCGGAAGGTTTTTGATTGGTTATACCCTTTCCCATTTTATTGCAACCGAAACAACTTCGCAACTAAACAAAAGCCCCAAACGGCAAGTCAACGGCGCGACGAAAGGGGGTTGGTGTAAAATGTTTTGTAAAAATAATATTATTTCTCATCAAAATGGTCCCCAAAAAACCCATTGGTTTAATAATGAAACAAACATCCCTCCGTTTCATCAACCCTTTTTTGCGTAAAAAAAAAATGCTTTGCCTTTTCGCCTGTCCTTCCTATGTGGGTATTTGTGCGCAGGGTAACAAATTTATTAACTGTCCTTTTTCGACTGGGCTTTTGTGCTTTTCTCACAAACTGTCCGGTAAATGTTGTATACATTCGCAAAAAGATAAACAATTCAAAGGCAACCAAGCTGGAACGCACACAAATCGCACCGGCCTTGTTTGATGGTGGCAAAACTTAGCTTAAAACGAAAGTTTCGCCACGGCAAGGGCGCCCGACAGTTTCGTTGCAGAAGTTTCCGTACCACGTTTTTTATCTGCCAATGGGATGGATGGATTAAAGGTAAATGCAAGCAAAACTGGTGGTTATGCTAAGAAAGCGTGCTAAGTACTTTCCATTGTGGTGGCCAGAGAGCTGGTGTGCCGGCTGGGAAAGGTGTATTCTGCTGCGGAAGTTTTTCGTGAAGGAAAATTGAAAGCTCAAACTAACCAGATAACTAACAGATAAACCGAGCCGTTAATACAGTGTGTAACAAAATTGTATGACCACTTGTTTTTTTAAAAAAGAAGGAACAATTTTGATAAACTGATCCTTTAATTTAGGAAGCTCACAAGAGAATTAAAAACATGGTATGTGTTTTTCGATTCATATTTTGGTGTAAATTTTTACATACGCATTTAACTGGTACTTGATTTGGTCTTTTTATTCGTATTAAATAGAATATATTTTTATCTAATTGCATCACGTGGTAAGACATTAATTTTAGTTATCTCTTCAACTTTGATATTATTTTCAGAAACAACTTGTAACAACCATATAATTAAATAAGTGATCATATAATATAAATTTTAAGGTAGATACAAATAGATCTCTGTTGTATACTTTGATATGGGACCTAAACATTTTTTTAAATGGTTGATATTAAACTATAAAATTACCGAAAGATAATGGTCGTTATTTATGTTTAAACAAAAAGAAATAAATG
>STHB01008041.1:0-14886 GCA_018908115.1 Anopheles rivulorum | reverse complement strand
TCCTGCCTACCCGGTGGAAAGCATTAAATTGAAGCCAATTAAGTGAATCGAGTTAATTTATTCGGTTTCCCCCAAATTTTTCTACTCCCAGGAGTTTGCTTCTGGACACACATACACACACACACACGCGTGCACACAACTCCTGCTTTAAGGTTCTTCGGCTCGGTTCGCCGGACACATTGAGCGATTGAGCGACTCGTACACGATTGGTATGGCAATGGAATGAGAACAGTGTGTCCAACATTTGCACGGCTGGGACCAGTAAGCAAGGACATGGGGTGGCCGGGATGTGTGGGTGAGGAAACCCGTGTTTGAATGCGCTCTCTTCACAAAATGGAGCGTTTGGGTAGGTTTGGTTCACTTTCTGCTGCGCTATGCTAACATCGGCAGGACCTTTCTCACACTCGGAGGCCACTCCGCAATGGCACTGTGTTTGTATTGGGTCTCCCTTTGTATCTTTCACTTTGTGGTGCATGTTAACTGCAACCATCGTGTTCGATGATTTGCAGCACCGTCCTCTTGCGTGCAGCACCTGTGCACCAGGTTCTTTGGGGCATTGTGCTTCTTTGAGCATTCCCGTTCGCATGTCAGTCAATCAGCGGACGACGACGACGACGACGGCGTCTTCGCCGGTAGTCGTCTGTCGTTGATGAAAAGATCTCAACTGCGCTGGCTGGGAGCCGCGTAGAGTTCGGGTGCACAGCGCTTCAAAGCTTGCCGGCTTGCTCTCTATCGGCAGGCAGCTACGTTCCAGCATCCACTCTTGCACCGGTGGTGAGCTGAATTGTGAATCAATATGGAACACGCAAAGCGCAAACGAGTACAAATCAGACAGAACCGATCGGACGGCAGTCCCATTGTGTACTGGCATTTCTGCACCGCGCGCGTTCCTGTGCCCTTTCGGCCGGGCCCGTCCGTTGCAGTTTGGGTTTTGGGACGTGTGTTTCGATTTAATTAAAAATCCATCCCGGCAAAAGGCGCACGGCGAATTGTGGCCAACATTTGAATGAATCCCAGCGACGGTTTGGGGATGGTTGTGTGTATGTGTGTGTGTGTGTTGATAACTATCGTTCCTTGGAAGAATCCCGAAACGTAACTCGAAACGTTTCGTTTGCGGTGGTGTTCCGTAGTGTTCCGTGGCGTGTGAGTTTGGCCGCTAGACGCAACCGTACCGCCAGTTGACGTGATTGACGTGTGAGATATTGATTTTGAAAACCCTATAATTGCCCGCTACCACCCCATCTCGGGCTAGCGATCCGTGCGAACCCGGCCCATTCGGAAAGGCGGCAGCGTGCTTTAATTTTGCTCGGTGCGTTTTTTCTTTCTTTCTCTCTCTCTCTCTCTCTCTCTCTCTCTCTCTCTCTCTCTCTCTCTTGCTTTGTTGGAAAGCCCGCTTTACTTTATTACGGCAACCGAGTTGCAACGCCCACCAAACCGAGTGTTTGCTCGAGCTGGTGCCCATTTCGGTGTCCTAGCCGTGGGTACGTTTTGTGGTGGTTAGATGTGGGGATACTTGGTTTTTTTTTTTGTAAACTTCTCTCACATACTTCTCATGTCAGTGCGTTGGCCGATGTTTAGAAGAACACAAACTCGCCCGCTGATTGACAGCTGTCACTTTGGACAATCGCTAACTTAATCATAACCGTCAAAAGCTTTCCAATTAAAATCGGACCGAGCTGAGCGATGGGGCCAGCGTACCGGTGGAAATTGCATCGTAATCTCGGACGATTTCGAGATTGCGAAAAAGATTTCCAGCACGAGGTTGCACTTTTACCACCGCTGCAAGCCCGGTTCAATTATCGCCGAACCGATTGCATTGCGGACAATTGCGCATCGTACGTCGGGATGGTGAATCGATTGGGACGGTGAAATTTATTGCTGTCGAAGAAAGCTTAGCGCATAAATTTCTTTTTCTCCTGCGATTACCTTTTGCTTAACACGCACATAAACTAGAGGTAAAAGGGGAGAAAAAAAAAATCAGAAAACAGATAAGCCATGCTTGTTTTTCAATCAACGATTCCCTTCGGACCCATTTACTGGGCAATGCGAAACATTCGACATTCGGGAGTTTCGCGCCGACGGTAAAGGTATGGTATGGCCGACGCATTATCATTTCCACCTCACCTCATAAAGCGCCGAATGCCATCACACAGCCGGTGGTGTAATGCGATATCGACAGTACGATAGCGCGATATCGAACTGTTACTGCCGCAGTCTCGTGCTGGTACGCGAGAAAGAAAAAAAGCGAAAAAAAAGATCCACACACACACACACACATCCCATCCGGGCCAACGTCGTACAGATTCATCTTTAATTTATACACACATCTATATATATATATATGTGCTCACCGGTGCAGGTTTCGCGCATCTCCGCCCGTTGTCTGCCCGTTCGGCCGATGCGAGAAAATGCAATTAAACATTGCGCTGTGCGATGTGATAAAATTATGCTTCCCGGTTGCAGCCACTGCCGCACGGCAGCTGGCGCGACCAGACGGCGCTCACACACTGGCGTCGCAAACCACCTGCATCCAAGTGTCGTCCAGCGTGTGGAGTAGTAATAACAACAACAACAACAACAACAAAAAGTGCTACTATCAACCAAACACTGCGGCCTGGACGGCGAGAGGGAGCAAGTTTTCTATGCTGGCCGGGTAACAAACAATTATGCTTCGAACGGGCGAACTGATCGATCACGTCCCCGAATCCCGATTGCCGCCGGTACGTGCAATCGTGGTGGCGGTTACGAACCGATACCGGTAGTTTCCTGTTACATATTTGTCCGCATTCATCGCGTCAGTGCGTTTTGTTTTGTGGAACTGGAGAAAAAAAGCTTTCAGCGTGGCGTGGTATTTACAGGTACGATGCCTTTACAGCAGAAGAAAAGCGAGATGCAGGGTTTCCGCAATAGATAGTGAATTCCCTTCATGTATGCACTGGGATAGTGGGGCGTGCCTGATGTACTTGGAGTTGTAGATACGCTGTTATTGATATTTTACTGCCCAAGGAGTCTCTTCTTCGTAACTCAAGCTAATAATTTTAAAAGGTTTTTTTTTTAATAAAAAATGTAACATACTAATCATCGAGTAAATTAGTGTAACCAAATATGGAACCAAATATTTCCCAAGTTGTAAAGGTTATCGTGGTCTACATTAACAAATTATCTTGGGGACTGCAGTAATTATTGGCTGGACGATATGATGGCTGGTAATTATTATATGACGATATGATAGATTTATATAATGATTTGTCTGCATTCTTTATTGGCAGTATCGGCAGAATAGTTTTTTCTTCTATTCTTAACTCTTTTATATTTTACATCAAAATTTGTCGAAAGTTTTGTATTTTTTATTCAATATTGCTTACCAAGAGTTTTAAATTCCTGTTCCTGCCTATTACGTTTACGTTATTATATTTACGTTTAGCATTTGGGTCTATCGCTTAACTCTAGAACTCATTGGTTTAAACACATTAGCCACGGTTTGTTTTGACAGTTACTAAACTGCACACGCTTATCAATAGACATTCGTTTGCGCTTGTCAGTATAATGCATTTGCTGTGCCCTACCTATTGCAGAACCCTGTAATGTCACTTACACCAATCGCCAACCGGATCGTTCTTTCACATGTCTCAACACTAACATAAAAACAACAACGCACTCGTATCGCTGTAATCGATAACGCAAGCGATCTGATAAGCTTCGTTTCGGGACCATTTTCAATGGCTGCAAGTGCGCCATTTGGCGTATAGTTGGCTCATGTTTCGGCTGACATAAAACTACAACCAAGCGCTACATTTTGTGCCGTAAATCGGTTTCGTTGCGCGTCACTAAGTATAAGGCCAACAAACATACAGTTCACACTAGCCGTCCCAAAAAAAAAAAGAAACCTCAACTCAACTCGAAGCTCGTGCCTTTCCGGTCAACTGGAGAGTGTAAATCTGTGCCCTGCATTCTTTTTTTTCTCGAATGTGTGTGTGTGTGTGTGTGTGTGTGTGTGTGCACTTCATGCCGCATCCAGTGCGGACCGAAGCAAAATCGTGCGGTTTGAGGGAGAGGATATTCCCTGGGTTCCCTGGAAGCGGACGAAACGGTCCATTCTCGGGCGAAGGTTATTTCATACATTTATAAAATATCGATTTCGTTTCCGCTGTGCGCATTGCGCATCGATCGGATGATTTATCCACGCCGTGGTGCATATTGCCGCCGATCTTGCTGCTTGTTGCTGCTGCTGCTGCTGATATCGTGTGCTCGCCGAGCGAGCAGAAGATCATCGAGCAGCAACAGCAGCATCAGCAGCAACAGTGACCGGTGCCACGGGGAGTTTGTTGCAAGATCGCCGGAGATCGCCCGCCGTCCGCCGTCCCGCTCCCGTCTGCCATTTTCAATTGCTTTTTGTTCCATTTATAAAATCATAAATAATGGACGATACAATGAAATGGTAATAACATTTACTCTCCCATTCCTGTTTATCACGGGCTTATGGGGTTTTGGAAAACGGGGATGCTTTTCACCCCGTGGATCGGCCGCCGGGTAGGCCGCGGGTTGGTCATCATCGAGGAAATGATCATTTACCGAAGAGGCTGGTGGGGGAGGGGGAGAGGGGAGGGGGCTCAGAGGGGATGAAACGTTCGTCGAAAGAAAGCGCGGAAATCACGCGGCCACAGAACGGCAGAAGATATTGGATAATAACATTGATAGATCTAATAATCCATTCGCTCGGTTTGCTGGCTGTTGTTGCTCGGCAAACGGTTTTTGCTAACCGGTCGATTCTTCCGTTTTCACCGGGTACCATCGGGTACCAGTCCCGATGCGACGACACCATGACGACAGTTTCCGTGCAACGAGATTTTCGTGCAACGGCCAGCGGTCAGGGACCGTCGCATTCGGGACGGTTTGTGAGCTTTCATATTTTATTCGCATCGTTCCGGGTGGGAGATGGCTTTAGAAATGGGTAAGTAAATTACATCTTTAACTGGATCGTTTTCCCTCGACGATTTAGTTTCGTTTAGTGTTCTTTTTCATTATGAAAATGAAGTACGGTAATTAAATGATTTCATTGATTTTCTATCACACCGAAGGTACTTTGATTTTGAATTTAAACAGCGAAGCTAAATTATTGTACTGCTAAATACAAAACTGATATCTAATGTCTGCATCGTAATGTTATCTAACAAATTTGTTTAAATTTTTGTTAATAATTATTAAAGCAAGCAATCGAACAAACTTTTCCAGCGAAGCTACGAATCAATATCCCGTCAAGCATGTTTGCGTCAATTGTTTGTTGGTGACAGACGGGAAAGTGGCACCAACATCCAATGTGCATTACATGGAGCTGGCCACATTTCTTAGCCAGCGGAGCCTTGTGTTAGTAAGCGTGGAAAACCGATTTAGGATGATTTCGGCATCGCGTCCGGAGATAAATTTCAGCTTGTGAGGAATTTTAATGAGACGAAATGTTTTCGCTTCGTTCTTCTATTCCAGCATAGCGGTGTGCGTCATCGCTCTGTAACCAACGAAGAAAAAAACAAAACAAAAAAAAAACACAAGGAAACTTCCTTTCTCTTCACTCTTCACGTTATACTCTTTCTTCTATAGGTATGCTACGCAAGCAAATCGACGCCGACTTCGTCCGATCGTCCGTCCGCTTTTTTTTTTTGCAATCTGTTCGTTTCGGGAGGAGAAGGAGGAGGTTGCTTTTTTTTTGTTTGTTTGCACCGCGATATTCGCCAGTTTTATCTGCATGAGAATTTTTGGCTTTTTGTCGATTTATTTTTCTCACCGGCGTCCATCCTTCCCGAAACGCCTCAATGCCGCATCCGTATCCATTTGATAGCGCGAATGCAACCACGTGAAGTGGTATTCTCTGCCTTTATCTTTTGTTCGCTCGTTTTTTTTTTTGTTTTGGTTGCAGTGCCACGGAATCTCGAGCCCAAATCAATGGCACATACCAACACTGTCAAGAGCTGAAGGAAGGCTGCTTGTTAATGTTTTCTTTTTTTTTGTTCCTTTGAGGGTGAATTAATCTAAAGAAGAAAAAAAAAACACGGCCAGATACACCGATTCCCTTTCGATTTTTCGGTGGTTCTCGGCGCACAGGTGATTGGATGGACAAGGATAAGGCGAAACTGCAAGTCGAATTCTTGCGGCCGGCCGGCTGGTTGATGTAGCTGCCAGAGCCGTTGCCGGAAAGTACCGAAACCGAAGAACTACGGAAAGGAAGTATATAAATATGTATTACCAAGGAAACCGATTTTCTCACCGAAAGCGAAACCGTTTCGGGGCGTCCGCAAGCCAGCGGTTGCTACAAACCCCATTATATGGTAATGAGCCTGCACAGTGTGCAAAACGCGGCGGTGGTAATAAAACGATTCGCTCCAAAATAAACACCCGACCGTGGGCACCCGGTGCAGCATCTTCATCGGTTGAGCGTTGGCGCACGTTCCCGCGTACGCGGTTGGCACGGAGCCATATAAAACACTTATTAAAATCCATTTGCGATTGTCGGGTTATTGTTTCGGGTGGCGCGGGTCGCAAAGCAAAGGAAGCAAGCGAACTGCATGAGATATTGCCCAAATTAGGGACGAATTGAATTGTAATGCGCTGGCAGGAGCCAATTTGTGTTCACTTCGGTGTGTGAACTTTTTCACCCCAATCGAACAATCGAACTCCGTCGCTCGGCTGATGAATGTTCGGCTCATACGCTCATTATCGATTTGCTGACGATGGAAATGAGTTTGAGCGATGATTGGATCGCCGAACGCACAGCAGTTGGGCGAGCATCGCATTCGTGCTGTTACGTTCGTGAATCATTCCACGGCGACGCACACAAAACGATCGCCACACGCATTAGATCAGCAGATCAGCGGAAGCATAGCCCGGACCCCGGAGGGCAAACGATGGTACGGGTTGGTTTTGCTTTGCAGGCAGGAAAGCAACTGAAACGCTGAAAGAATGTATTTCCTCCCGGCTATTTGCTGACGCTGTAATGATGTGACAAATGCTTATCGAATGCGCTGTATCGCGCGTGTTGCGGAAGCTTCGCGGCAATAAATTCGTTCCCAGTTTCCTTCACCCAGAGCGGTGTAAGGGATATGCTTAATAGAAACATCTTGCCCAAGCTTGTGTGGACGACACGAGCTCGTTCCCGTAACGCTTGCTGGTACGCTTGTGCGGTATATTTTGAGATCTATCTTCGATCAAGCTCTGGGCCCAAGCTCTGGGCCCAAGCTCTGGGGCAATGCAGTAGGCAAATGGGATTTTTTTTTTCTCTCCCCTGCCCTCGGTTTGGTTCGGTACAAACACCGCGCAATAAGAAGGCATTTAATTAACTTCGCAAAACTTGCAGCCGGGGCTGATTGTGGCTGCAGTGGAAGTACGTATGTCCGTTTTTTTTTTGCCCTTTGCTATTTTGTTTGTGCTGCTTTGTTATGCCAGCAGCAAGCACGCGAAGGAAATTGAGATGTCGATGCGATGATCGTATAATAGAAAATTTCCACCAAACACGTACACAAAAAAGAAAACAATCTGCCCGAAGACCGCTTGCAGCACAATCAATTGATCTACATTCGACGCTAGATCGTAAGGCGACGCTCGGTTGATGCTGATACTGATCATCGGTCGAGCACGGGGTGCTTGTTTTGTTTTTGTCTGTCGGGCTGTATGTATAATGCTGGGAAGCATTTAGCTGGCCGTTTATCGTTTGTAATTTTGTGCTGAGCTATGTGCCTTCCCGATGGGGAGAAGAATAAAATTATGTCCCCCTTGGAATGGATTAGCCCAAGCCCTGTTAGGATGATCGTATCGCTCCGATAGATGCCAGCCACCGCAGCAAAAACGGCTTGCAAACTGTTGTGTTGTGTTTTTTATCTTTCTAATTACGCCCTTTCTGGATGCATTTGCCCTGCGCCGACCGAACGTATTGTTCCGTTAAATGGGCAAGCTTAATTTAGACCTTTCCGCCGTTTAGTCGATCGCGCATAAATCATGCAACTTTTGTCAGTATGAAAAAAAAACCCTTGCAATAGCCAGTGAGGGAAGAAACAATAACAAAAAGCGCCCAGTACTGAACCGGGTGGCAGTAGATATCAAACAACTGGCACCATCGTTCACTTCGCCAGAAAGACTTCAACGCGCGGAACAGCGACGAACAAAAAAAATAAATGGCGCTGGTAAAACGAATTGAAGCATAAAATATAGTTGCACAAAATGTGCTCAATCTGTTATCCGTCCTCTTTGCGGGTGATCTTTTTTTTTGCAAGAAAGAAAAAAACAAGCAGACTTTTGTCTTATCCAAAACCCCCATTCGGGTTCACACCCCTTGTGCACGGCAAAACAGACGCTTCCCTATCCTGGTGGATTCTGCTGCTGTGCTTCTGTTGTTTGCTAATGCCGTTCGTGATGAGAACCACCATCGTGTTTGACGAGTTTGGCAAGGTTAGAGAGCGAAAGAAAAACGAGCACTCCGGATAAATTAGCTAGCCAGTCGATCAACGTTGAGCCGTGCCCGCAGCGCAACTGCACCCAGGGCGCGATTGCGCTGCTGTGCCAACCGATCGGGGGTCTCCCACCGGCCACAATGGCACAAAACATTCTAAAGTAATCGCAACAGCCGCAACTCCGCCCGCCAATGGCGCGGTTTTGGCTTTCTTTCGTGTTGGTTTTTTTTTTCTTTTCGCTTGCCGATTTGCAGCGTCCCGCGTCATGCAAGCGTTCCGTTCGCTTGGTTCGTTTTAATTTTACGGCCCACCGGTCACTGGTCAGCACGGTCCGGCTAAGTCTGTGTGTGTGTGTGTGTCTTGGGAAATTATTAAGAGCGATCGCCAGGCACCGATTATCCGTTCCTCCCGGTGGTACGGAGCGCTATGAGTAGTTTGATGGGCTGATGGCAGCGCGAAGAACACCAACGGATGATGACGCTGATGGTTATGTGTGTCGATGACGATGGACTGCAGCGCTGATGGAGCACAACTGATTACAGTTTTTTTGTGCAGCAGCAAAATGTTACGCGTGACGGTTTTAGCTCTTTCTTTCCTTTGGAAAATTGTTTGTGCAACCGAAGGTAGAATGGAGTTTACAAGAAACGCAAGTTGTTACGTTTGGGTGTATGCAACAACAAGACCCAAATCCGTTTGTTTTTGCTTTGTGGTTATAAATAATTAATCATCGCACTGATTTGAATCTTCTGAAGCACCCTTGTCGTGCAGCTTAATTGTGTTAGCATTCTAGCTGGTGTGCAGCAGTTTCGCACCAAAAAAAAAAGCGCAGGGTATGGGTTCGATTCGCACCGTGCATGGAAAACGCAACATAAATCTTCGCCTGCCGGAAGAAAATTCTTCGCTTTAGTTTAAATTGACCCGTTGCGGTGTCAGTTAACCTTTTTTAGCCGAAGGTGTCCGTACGCTTTACCGAATAAAGCAGACGAAACCTAGCGAAAATATAAAGCAGCACAGGCACAGCCGTACATGACGAAACGCAACCATCAGCATCAATCACGCTCCATATGCATCGCAACGCCACACAGGAGCTGCCCGTTCGGTGGTGCACCGAGCGGGCGAGTCCTTGCTAACGTGTCGTAAGTACAAGCATCTAATTTGAATTCAATCGAATTCCAATCCAAAATCAAGCAATAGTGCCTCCGAAAAAGGGCAAATGAAAAATTTGAATTGAATTCCTGCACCCGGCACGGCAAGTGATCCGGGACGCAACACATCAGCATAAGCCCTGCATCGCTGTGGCATGGACAGCTTGGAAGTCTCGACATTGCTGGCAAGATCGCGACCGGATTATCGCATGCACATGCATCTGTGTGAGACTATTTGCGTGTAGATCGTTGAAGTATGCTGATTAACTCGAGCAGAAGGCTGTCCGCAGTGGGTTTGGGAAAAAGGAGAGAGAGAAAGAGAGAGAAGAAAAACCAACTCCTGACAGATCGGTCAGCTTTGCGGGTGTGCGGTACTGATACAGTGAAGAATTTATGGCACAGCATTGGGCATCCCCCTTTCGCAAACAAAACAAAAAAAAAAATCCCGGTAGATGATTGAGACGGTTTGCGATGCGGGGCAAACATATAGGCAGCATCGGTAATCTACTTCGATGCCGTTTCGTTCACCATTCACGTACCGCGTCTGGCATTTTGCTGCAACCGGCGTGTACGTACAGACGACTTTGACCGATTTGTGGCCGTCCGTAAGTGTTCGTACGGTTGCGCGACAGTTACAGGGAGTGCTCGGGCAGCTATGATCGGCGATCGGCCCATATCGGCTAGTCCGTCAAGTCAACGTGAAACGAGTCAATTTTAATGCACTGCGAACGGTTTGGCCTGCACGTTGAGCGCAACCGGCACTGGTGGAAGGCAGCACCGAAAATGGTTAAAACGAGCACGCTGCAGCGTATGGCGGAGCGCTAGCAAAAGTGTCTGCTAAACTGTTAATTTAACGATATTTTACATAGAGTTTGCGGTGCGTGCATTGCGATTGGCGATCGGCATTTTTCCTTCGCTGCAACCGGGTAAGGCCATCTAGGAGGAAGGAATATGATTAATATTGACAAAGTATCCGAGATATTTTCATTATCGTTGCGGAGTGTTTCATAAATGGTGCGGTTAGTTCGATCGTGTCGCAGCCGATCTGCATGTGCTGCCTGATCGTAACATGACGCCGGGCAATTCGCCGTGCAACGGTGAGTCGACTGTGCTTGTGGAACGTGGGTATGGGTGGTCTTTTGGATGGAAAGTCGTCCGGGTGGCTCCCCGATTTCTTTACACACCGTGAAGATTTGTAATTGGACGGAAAGAAACCGAAGAAGAAAAAGGGAAAAAAGATTTTCCTTCCTGCCACATCTGCACACAGGAAGGTTGCGTTGCGTGAATGTTACGGCAAGAAAACGAATAAAATGAATGTTTCAAAACCCCTCCACGATCATGTTACGTGGGGCTCAATCGTAGCATCTGCATGTAAAGAAGCAAACAAATATAAGACACATACATGTCAGCGATACTTAAAACCATCTTATCGCTGTTTTCGCGATAAACCAACTCATTCGCTGTACTGTATAGGGTACATTTCGTTTGTGCCAGTCCATTATCAAACCAAGTTCCGATACTGTCAATTGCGTGTTCCTTTTTAATCCCGTACTACTACAGATCGTGGTTTTTTTTTTTGTGAAACTGCACGAAGCATTTCAATGATTTACATTCCACGGGCATGCAAGAACCATACACACACACAATAAATACAAGCGAAGAAGTAATTATCTGAAACATCGATCTTCGGCTTACAGGTGAGCTGCGGATAGTTTGTGCTGCTATGTTTTCATCGTGCCCGTTAAAGTGTTTGTGAACCACCAAAAAGCAATACCCGCAGTCGCGACGATTGCGCGCTACAATTCGGTCGAGCGCGAAACAAATGACTTCAATGCACGCAGTATGTAGCGCAAGCGACGAACCCCAGGTTACGCTGAAACTCGTTGAAAGAATATTGCGATACGATGGTACGGAGTGAACGTTTCTGGTAAAATAAAATTGCTACAATTTCTTAAAAAGAGAGAGAGAGAGAGAGAGGAAAATAATGCGTGAATGACTCACCGTCCAGCGAAAGGTAAAGGGTAATGTGATGCCACCGACTTCCGGGTCAGTCAGGACGAAGCTCGACCCACCCAGGACCGGCGTGCTGGCGTTACCGAATGCGCAACCGTACAGACCGGACGGTTGCGGTTCGACGGCAATGGCTGTGGCCGGCTGCTTCAGCTGCTTTTGTTGCTGCTGCACGCTGGAGGTCGTGCCCTGGTACTCCTTCAGGCACAAGCTGAACGCGGTCGCACATGCCGGACATCCTACGGTTGATGAAACAATAACCATCACACCATTGTTAGCATTCTTACCGGCGGCAATAGATAAGTCCCGATCGTTGGCCAGCGGTTGGGGGCTAACCGCAAACCACCAAGCGGGAGCTGTTTGATTCGAGTTACCTGTCGTTTGGGTCTGTCGTTTCTCCGGCGGCAAACCGCAGCAGTATCCGGACAGTAGATGGCTGTTGGTGTTTGAAATCTCCAGTATTTGCAGCTCAAAGAAGCCGGATGAAGAAACCTGCCGAAGGTAGGAGGAAACGCACACGCGAATGGTAAAAGCGTACATTAGTGAATGTGGTGCAATCAAACGAGCTGTTGGGTTTGTAGCCAAGCCATCCTGGCTGGTTGGCTGACTGGCTGGAAATGAGACCTACGAGGTGGATGAGATGATACCGGTAATAATAATAAAAAAAAAACAAAACCGTAAAATGATCACTAATAAAACATTCAATAAGTGAGGGCAAACGAGATCAACGGTATCTGTGTTCAGCTGTGGTTGGTTGGTTGGTCGGTCCCGTTGTCGTCGTCCTCTTATCGCACCCAGCCCCACTCCCTGCACCAGCCTCCCCTCAACGGGACATTTAAAAATGACATTAACTTTATTTTCTCTCGCCGGTCGCCGCCACTCATCGTTTCCGAGTGGCAGCGGTTATGGTTTCGTGCACGGCACCCCGATGTATCAGTGATTATTAATGAACGATCGTAATGATCCGTATCTGCATGGCTTCACCTTTTGCGGGAAAAGCAAACCAACACGCGTTTGCACGAAATTTCCGTCCACCGTAGCGTCCCGGTAATGGGTAGCAGCGGTTCGATAGTTTGGTCGACTTTCGGGAGCTAAGCACCGAAACCTTCACAGTGAATGTGAATTGGCAACCGAAAACAAAACACATGGATTGAAAACTTCTCATGCGTGCATGTTACGGCACCGCAATTAATTAGCAAATTAATTACCAATATTAGGCTTAATCAGCTTTACGAGATGCTCGTTATGGCCGCAGGGCACTCGGTAAAGGTTTACCTTTCTTTCCGCAGCCAATGGCAAGGCGCGTTTGAAACTGATCCACCGAATGGAAAGCCGATCGTTAGCCATTATACCTCACGCACGGCTACCGAATCTGCTTTTTTCGGACGATCGGATTGAACCCTCCGATCGATGTCCTCGGGTGGCAAATAATTAGTGTGTTTACGGTGCTGCTTAAGGAACAGGCAGTGATCGCACCACCCTGCTAGCTCAATTCACCGTAGTAGTAGGCAGAACTGCAACGGCCAAGGATGACTTCATTCGTTCGGTGCAAATAAGCAAACACAATCAGATGCTACATTTTGCGCATTCATTACCGCCCCGGCATGATTTCGGTGGTGGTTTGCCTGAATTGGTCCCGCGGCTTTCTGATGGGGCAGCTTGTTTTATGGTGGCGGGAGCACTTACTGCAACCGTCTCAAGAAAGAACTCACCCCCATTTAGCTTGCCGCTGGTTCGCGCACAAAAGCTTTGCGCTCCGGTTCGTGCTATGGTTTGCGTGGAAGTTTTTTTAAAGTTTTGTTTTGTTGTTGTTTGCACTTCCCGCCAAACCATGGGAAAAAATCTGCGACCAGTGGTGCTACTTTTGCCGGTTCGGAGGACGATGCCGGGCGCGGAATGGTATTTGCTCACTCGGATGGAAACAAAACAGACGTTTCGATGGCCAATGCTACCAGCAAGCGGATCATCAGTGCGATCGGTATGCAATCATTTTCCTATTGTCAACGAAGGTCGAACGAAGTTTTACCACCATCGTATCCTATGCGTGGACAGGCAGCAGAAAACATAGAAGAACAAATAGTTTTGTAAACCGTTTGTTTTGTCCGTTCAAAACCAAAGAAAGCCACTTTCCGTGAGAGAAAAGTGAACCCTATCGAAACTCACAGTGAAAGGATAATTTATTGCACGCACACCGAAACAATTCGTCTTTGTGAATAAGATGTCGCTTTTGCTGTGGGTGGTTGATAATGAATGGGAGGTTGGCGGAGAGGGGTGGTGTGATGAGACGGGAGGACACTTACAAAATCAACTCGGCTAAAACATTAATCGGTCGCCCCAGCAAGCTAAATAAATGCCGCGTGGCGTAATGTTTCGCCGTGCAGATGTGGTGGGAAAGCGCCGGAAACGCACACTAATTGTGAGCGCGTTAAATCGCTCGCCAGCAACCAGTGTGGTGACCGAAACTTTGTCGTGCAAGAGTGAAATCCAGCATGTGTCGCTGCGGTGGCCGCTTATGCTATTAATAATAAATTCCGTGAACAAACTGCGATTGTTAGCGGGTATGCTTTGCGGATGCTTCGGGGGCCCGCTTACCGAAAAGGGTTCTGAACGAAGAATCTCCCTTTTTTCTTGCTCTGCCGGTGTACCACCTCCCCCCTCCCCCCCTCCCAACCCCCTCCCAACCGTACCGTTCGGTTGTCATGTATTGCTTCCAGTCGGCGTGTTTCGTTCCTTTCGCATTTACGCTTTGGCGATGTGATTTGGTGTGATGGAGTCAGTGTTGTTGCCTTCTTTTTTTTTTGGGTGAAGCAATTTTATCCCTCATCCCACTCTCCCCCTTCCCCGCTCTTTGTTCCTTTCCAGGTGCCCATTCCGTTTCCTTTGGAGCCTCCGAAGAAGTTTAATTTCGAACCCGACGAAAAAAAACATAACAAGGTGACGCGAAAAAATGGTGCCCCGAAAAAGTGCTTCTTCAGCATGCCTGGCGCGATCATGCACACGACGCTGCCCTGTTCCCGGTTCCGTTCGGTTGTTTTCGCCTGTTTGGTGGTGTACGTGGAATGTCTCACCAGCGAGGAAACTTGAGAAACTTCCACCGTGTACAGTGAGTCACTGTTGCGCTTCGAACGCTATTCACTCCCTCTTTTGTTGGTTCCTGTGCTGTTCAACACATGTGCTGACCAACTTGTACCGGTGTCGAATCCCGCCTCTCATGAAGATCGTAAAACGAGCAACGAGGTGCGAGTTTGTTGCTGTGGCGAATGTGTGACGGCCACGCAATTGGGGAAGCATCACAA
>STHB01008034.1:0-28795 GCA_018908115.1 Anopheles rivulorum | reverse complement strand
AGTGATTGAAAAGTAAACCCAATGCCCAAGCATTGTTTTTTTATCAGCTCCATATATTGCACGAGGGGACAAAAAATAAAGCAGAAATGACAATAACATTTATGAACTCCTGCAGGGGTCGGGGCGATTCTCCACAGCGCGGATCCGTAGAATGTGTAATATTGGACCAGGCGTTGGAAAGCGTTTCAAAACCTTGAAGCATGGTGTGCACTCGCACTTGCGATGGTACGACGACGCCATTCAATTGCATCCAGGACCCATTGTTCCTCGGGCTCGCTGCACGGTTGACCAAGCTTTCGATAGTTTCGACATCGCGGGATTCTGAATGCCGACAAGAGTACCGGCACGAGCCATTCTGTGTACTTCTGTGTAGAGTTTTGGAACGGAGTGCGCTTTACATTATCCATTCTAGTCCCTCTGCACGGGAACGCATTTGGATGGCAAAAAAAAAAAAAAATGTCGGAGAGTTGGTGCGAGTTCTCATGCGTGAAGAGTTAATTTGAAGAGCCGAACGTCGATCGTTTGTCTGGCAGTAAAGGTAATCGTTTTTGGGGACCGAGTAGCGTCGTATATGTGTAATTTAATGATTGGATTGATTTGACTCTATGTGTAGAAATAAATCTATATAGAAGCAAACTTTTGCTACGAGAGGTTGTACTGGGTGCAGATATATCGTTTTTTTCGGGAGAACTGAAACTCTTACATTAAATTAGAAACGGAGATAACAATAGTACTTGTGCCTAATAGCTTATTAGTTACTAGTGAGATAGGTTACGAGCTCAAGCTCATGCAATTTGTCGTGCAACTCGAACTCGTATGAGTTACCGGCGTGTAATAACTCATGAAACAACACTAATATAGTGCAGCGTTTTTGGAAGCGCATAAACGTGTGTTAAAGCACTGTGTTAAACAGCACCACTACAACCAATACTTCGGGCGGAAATATCGAATTCATAAACTTAAATCACCTTCCGTTTCGTCTTGGTAGTACAAAAAAAACCCAAGCACAAGGGACCCTATTCTCGTTCATAAGCTTGCGTTTGCGAGCCTATTTCAAAAGAAAGAATTAAAATATTGAAAAACGAGCCTCACACCCGACGTGTGGCGAATGGCTAGGTCTTTTTTTTTGTTAGAGTTATCGAGCGAACGAAAAAGAAAGAAAAAAAAGGGAATTTGAACAGTATATTAAACATACTTTGACACATACACCGAGATTCGGCAGACGAATGTCTTCCCCTTTTCGTACATTTCGAGTAGCATGTAGTGTACAGAAACCAGAACGAAAGGTATTAAATTACCTTCCAGATGTAGCTGTGGGTGCTTTACGATGCCTATCAGTTGCCGTCTTGCAACGAAAGTGTTCCTTGTGCTGTTAAAGCAGGCTTGTGAATAAAAGTCATTCGCTGTTTGTTCTTTGACTTTGTCCACACACTATCCGGTGGCTTGTTTGGCAGGCGTACGCTTTTAGTTTTTGACAGCACGTGCACCGTCTGTTCAGTAGCAGCAGCAGCAGCAGCAGGTCTGTTTATAAGTTATGTTTTTAGACACAGAAACCCTTCAGTTTGTAGCGTTTAGTTTTGAAGCGGTTGCAAGTGCAATTTTTCACGGGAGGAATACCTATATTTTAGCTTTGATTGAAAGTTATTTGCATTGTGGAAAAACGTTGGTTTTTGAGAATATAATCATTTATAGCTGTGTAGCAGTTAACTAATTAAAGGTTTGTTTGTTTTTCTTCGTTGTTTCATTTGCAGATAGTGTCTCCATATCGGCGGGAATCAACCACTACGCACCGAACGTGTGGTGAAACAGTGTGAATAGCTGTGCAGAACGAGAGAGAGAGAGAGAGAGAGAGAGAGAGAGAGAGAGAGAGAGAGAGAAACGCACACAGCGTTGAAACATATTGCAAGAGCAACAGTGCAGCAGGTTTGCTGGAACGGGCAGAAAAGCTGGATTACAAAATGCTGATGCAGGTGTCCCCGGATGCGGCCGATGCCGCACTGGCGCTGGTACAATCGGGCGGCACGGGTACGACGACATCATCACAGAGCGCACAGAAGGATACAACCTGGACAAAGCTGTTCGTGGGCGGTTTGCCGTACCATACGACCGACAAGAGCCTGCGGGAGCACTTTAGCGTGTACGGCGACATTGAGGAGGCCGTTGTGATAACCGACCGCACGACGAACAAAAGCCGTGGTTATGGATTCGTAAGTGTTGAACCCATCGGAAGGTTTGATGGCGGTTTGCTTGTTTTTTTGTGTGTCTTTGCTAGCTTCTTTCCCCGCCACTAACACGCGTTTCCGTTTCCTTCCATTATTTTGCAGGTGATTATGGGCGATAGACTGAGTGCCGATCGTGCCTGCAAGGAACCGAACCCGATCATCGATGGCAGGAAAGCGAACGTGAATCTCGCGATACTGGGAGCCAAACCACGGGGCAACGCATCACAAGGTGAGCACGCGTGTGTGTCCATTAGGAAAATGAATTCCACGACCAATCCCGCTGGAGCAGCATTCGTGCACATCTTTTCCCGGATTGAATCACTGCCCATGGTGTGACGGCTTTTGTAGGCAAATGGCGTTGTAACGACGCGAAGGTGTGCAACAAGGGTTTGCGCTTGACGCAATTTACCACCGATTGTCTAGACGCAGCCTGGTCGTAGATGAACGCGTGAATGGGTGAACGAGGGTAAAGTTTGCCCGCAACTTAAAATTCACGCCGGCTGTCTTGAGGTTCGTTCGTTGGTCTTTTCCTAGCGCGTTCAAGCATGTTTCAAGTCAGTGTCAGAACCTGTAGAAGGATTATTACCCTTCGATGGGCGCGATGAAAAGCAAGAAAAGAGAGACAGAGGGAGAGAGAGAGAGATAGTGTTTGTGTGTCAATCTGCGCCCTTAACTCTACTATTGTACAGTAGTCGGGAATACCACGTCCTACGTTCTACCATTCCAAACACTCACCGACGGCCGTTGCGAGTTCTATTAGACAAAGCCGATGAAAATGAAGTTCGTTGTTTTTTTTTCTGTGTGCTCTGCATAGCCTGACGTGGCCCGGCAGTTCTCTTTTCTTCTCACCTTGCCTCACCCGGCTAGACCTACCCCCTGTGCCGGATACGTCAGCTGTCAGGTGAAGTTTTTGTGAAGCTCCGGGGACCGAGATATCGGCTGTCGGGTTGAGTAAAGCGCAACCGATGACAGAAGTCATTGCAAACGAGCACCAACAGCGAGTAAACAAATCATTAAAGTAAATCAATTCTTTTTTTTCTCCACATTGCTCTGCCTGTGCTCTGTGTCGAGGTCAGGCAAGACAAAGAGCACCCTCTGGTGGGTGGGGTTTTTGTTGTGATATTCGCACCACCAGCAGTTGGACCGTGATTGTATGGGTGACGGTGAGCAAGGTTCATTCGGTGGTTGTTTTTATCGTTCGCTAGTTGTGTTGTAGTAGTACCACTGTACCTTGCATCTCTCTATCTCTTTTGCTCTATGCATCTCTCTCTTTTGGTGTTGCCGCGTACCACCACTGACGTGTAAAACCGTTGTGCCACGGTGAATAAGGTTTGTGGTATTGATTAGTAGCAGTAGCGGTGGATTCATTAGGCAATCCACGTGCTACCTACCCGGTTGCTGTGGCGATCCGTGCACGAAAATGCGAATTTTAATGAACATTCCCACCACACCACGAAAGATTTGCACCCGTATTTTGCACTCGCTTTTGCAGGTGTGGAAGATTACGTTGATGTTTTGTGGGGTTTTGTTTTGTTCTACGAACAATTTTTAAGTTGGCCTTATATCTGTTGATTTCGAGTCCTCAAAGTGTCTCGTTTGGTTTGGCATTAAACGATTGATTTCGTCCTTGCGCTACTAACCGACCAAACCGAACCATTTGTTGACGTACTTTTATTGGTTTTTTGATAGCATTTTTTTGTTTGCTTGTTTGTTGTCTTATTCCAGGATATCCGTTTGCCACGACAGGACTGCGGACGGCTGGCTATCCAGTGATACCGGGACAGTTCGGGTAAGTGCTTTTGCTGGCAGTGCATCTGTGTTTTTCTCTATACCCTTCTACATTAAACTCCCCGTTCTTTCGTCACTGTTTTTGTGTATTCGTCCTCGAAAAGTTAAAAAAAAAACAGAACCTACCATTTTTTCCCCTTCTCCTTCTTTCTCTCTTCATTTTTCTTCTGTGTAATGCCAAATATGTACGCCAAAATGGCATCATCAGCGATGCTGACGTTGGGTTTCGGTTGGGTTACTAGGGGGTTGGTTTCGTTTTTTGGGGTAGGTTAGGTCACCAAGACGTGGGTGATTGCAATGAAAACGTATGTCCTGTTTACAGTATGGACAAACGGAAATCAATTTTCTAGTGTATCTGCAATCGTGAATGAAGTTGCTTTGTAAACCTTACTTTTATATTGGGACACGAATTATTAATTAATCATAGAGCAATTATTTTTGCTTTATGGAAAACCAGTAAATGGAAAGCTTAAGGGTTTAAAAGTCAATAAATAAAGCACATATTAATTTTGGATGAATTTATGCCGACGGTTTAATACGCGCCACTAGTAATGGAGACGCCTGGTGTCCCATTTGTATGGTGCACACACGTTGTAGGAGCAATATCGTTTGGAGCCAACCGGGAGATATTCAACCGTACTGCTCTTCCACGTGCAGATAGGGTAGTTTTGTTTTGTGCATACGGGTACCGATGATCGTTCCTCGCAATGATTACCCTGCTAGTACGCTACTGGGAGGGCGGCCGGTCTACATACGTTACGGCGAGACGATGTCCTAAAAATAGGCCCACACAGTAGTTTTCCAAACTTTTTCCCTATAGTTCGTACTCGCTCCTGCTTACGCTTTAGTTGCCCTTTGAGTGGCGATATATTCTTACACGTTCCCGTACATCGTGTGACGCGCAAAAGGAAGCAACAGAAACAGGGAAGTTCTAGCAAAACCGTCGTGCAACTGTCGTCGATCGGACGGGTATAAATTTTCTAAACCGGTAGAATCGGTTTGAAGACATCCCGAGTAAGGGAGTGAGAGAGAGAGATAGAGAAGGAGAGAGAGAGGCCCGTTAATTAAGCCTCCACCATGTCACTGGCGCATATGTCACCGGGTCGCCGGGAGAGTGTCGTTTGCTTGCCACTGCCGAAGTTAGACTTTTGGGCGGTTAGAACCGTTCCGCGCGCGTGTCTCGTCGTGATAGTTGCTTTATTTATTTATTTATTTTCTGCTGTTGTTGTTGCTATGTTGCAAGGCAAAAAAAAAGATTGATTGCGGTTTTTATTTAGAAATTCTCCCAGCACACACATTGCTGACTGTGACTTGGGAAACTTTTTTAAAGTTCTTGTTTGGTTTCCGCGGCGCGAAGAGTCTCCGTGATTGGTAGTGTGACCAGATATGTTATATTATATTTAACAAAAAGTCACATACGGCTTGCACTTTCACAGCAAGCAACGTTTTGGTGAATGTTTCAATGGGTGGGGTGGGTTTTTGTTGTTGTTTGGTTTTTCTATTTACCTCTTTGGAATGATCGTTTCGGTTGCTCTGGTCAGTGTGGCGAAACGGGAGCATAGGATCAACGTTAACGAACCGGCTGTACGATATTTATTTCCTGTGTGCTCATCTGTTTCCTTTCTTCTCCACCGAACTCTACCATCCCTTTTTCATCCCGTGTTTGTTTGCAGCCCGTATCGTGCGGCAGGTTAGGAAAAAAGCTACCCTCCCCACCCTCCCCGGGTTCGCGTGCTCCGGCTGTGTATTGGCCAGTGTCTTCGGCTCACCGCAGGCGCCAACGTTTCCCCGTTAACTCCGGTTCGTGTCCAGCCGGGGGCTCCAATGCGTTCATGTAATTTCTTTGGCGCGATCGAGCGAGCGTGGTTTTTGTGTGGGCAGAGTTTTTGCAGAGTTTGGTTTTACCTGTTTTTCTTTCTTTCTTTCTTTTTTTTTTACTGTGTTTTGGTTGTGTTTTTAGTTATTGTTTTCGTTTTACTTTACATTTTCTGTTGCGTTTTACGTTTTGTTTTTCTCCCTCTCCTTGTATGTGTTTTCTTTACTTTGCATACAGTTTCCTTTACGACTCGCTATCTTGTTGTTTTTTTTTTATCTTTTCTCATACCATTTGTTTGTGTTTTGTTTCTGTTAGAGAGAGAGAGAGAGAGAGAGTCTTCCTACAATTATAATTCCAGATATTTGCATTATTGTTTGTTTCTATGAGTGAGACGTGATATGGTTTTTGTGCTTGGTTGTATATTTTAGATTTGTTGTTTGGTGAATTTTAGAAGCGTTTTCTTTTATTTTCTTTCTCCTTCTGCCAAGTACATTCGTGCACTCTCATTTGTCCCTTCACCAAGGTGTCTTGTTGTTATCTGAGTATGAAGTTTTTTTAATTATTACTCTTTGTTTGCAAGAAGGGGAAATTTTCTTCCCTATTGCACACAAACAAAAAAAGCACACCTTCACGTGTTTCTTTTTTTTTAATTTGTATTCTCCTTTAAACTGTGCACTTTCTAAACTACGGTGTAGAACAACGAGTGAATCTGGAAGTTTGCCCGTTTGTGTGTGTTGTTTTTCCTTCGATCGCTAGATATTCATGAGTTTTCACTGCGATAGTTTTGTTTTATTTGGCGCATTTTCACATTCGAGCCACCACCCACACACACACGTGGTTCAAACTGTTCTGTTTTTTTTTCTCTCTCTCCACACACCAACAATCAGGTTCGCTCGGGTAGTACGTGTTGCATTCGGAACGTCATGTTACCTGTAACGTACTCACCCCCTGCACCCCATGCCACCCGTCTGGATGGAGGGAGGAAGGAGACTTTGGGAGGGAGATGGTGTGCGTTCGATGAACAATTCATGTGACTCGCCCCATTCACTGTATTCCCCCCTTTTTGGCCTGCCCTTCCCCCCGAACACACATACATACACAAAGCGACACACATTGTGAAGCCCGCGTGGGGCGCGTATGTCAACGCCATCGTCGTCGTCGTCGTCGTCGTTGTGATTTATTCTACGCGCTACTCGTTTGTGAGGTGAGAAGTGCGTACGTGTGCGTGTGTGTGCCAAATCGATTTGATTTTTTTTTCTTTGTTGCTGTATTTTTTTCTGTTTTGTGAATTGTTGTTGCTCTTTTAGTGTGAGCGTGTTTGTGCGCGTGTTTGCGGGTGTCCCCAACGTGAGCGTGTGGGTGGTGTGCGTTTGGTTGGTGTGGCGTGTGTGTATTTTGTTTGTGGTTGTCAGTGTGTTTCTCATTTTGTTTTCCATTTTTCACCACCCCTACTCTCCACAGCGCCATTCCCCCCATCCCTCCCCCGGCGTCTGCTCTCTTGTCAGTGTGACCGTGCCGTTGGGTTTGGGATTTTTTTTGAAGCTGTATCTAGTTCAAAGCAGTGTAATACAAACCAGTTGAAGGTGATAATAAACAGGCAAAACAAAAACCTGAAGCAACAGATCGTCAAATAAAATGGCCATGATTCACATTGCAACCTCGCTTCCAGCGGGCCATGGTCTATTTAACACGAGTTGACCACAACCGGCGCGCTAATGTGACGTCCATCTTTTCTGTCCGTTAGATGTGTGATCGGTGAACTTTTCCGGATGTAGTGTTGCTTGCCGTTGTGCGGCACATCGCGCTTTATCGCGTGCCCTGCCACGCGGAACTAAAATTATTTTGATTGCGGTAAAATAAAATTTCGGCTGCTGACGTTGCTTTTCATTGCAATTGCTTTCCCTCATGATCGGGTCCCTTTCCCCCTTATCACCCCATTGCAGTGCGGGCCTTGCTTTCGCCCGGTACGGTTCATACACGTGTGGGGCAATCGTTACAAAGCCGGTTCGGAATATGTTTTACATTTTTGATGAGATCAGGCATGATCATTGTTTGCTCGCTGGTGGTGAAATATTGTATTTCAGTTTTCCGAATCGTACAACGGTAGCGTTGTTGCGTATGCAATTCGACCTGTGACATCCACCGGTGAGAGCGGGAGAGCAAGATTAAAGAAATTAACTTTCACAAATTAAATTTTATCTTGATGACTGAGAAACACAGCTTGTTTCGTGTGTTGCTCTACATTAACATTATTCGAAAAATTAAATCCTTCCTTTGTTGTATGACGTTTGTGTAGGGTTGCGTGGTAGAAAAACATGTATGCATTCACATATGATAGAAATCGAAATGAACTGCGGTACATTATCTTCTGCTGACGGTTTCATTTTATGGTCCTGTAAGTTGAAGAAAGTTGGATACTATTCACCCCCTTTTCTTGCTCCCTTTACTGGTCTGTCATCATCAAAAACAATCTTAATAAATTCTCACTCTCGAATCTACGAATTTATCTCCTTCAAGGTGCAACTACTAAACGCAAAATTTCAAAAGATTCGATCAAGATTCAAGATTTTTTTCGATCTACTATTACGAGCAGTGCTCGGCAGCTGGCCCCGCATATCTGGTGCCGATGGTTTAAGATTAACTGCAAAACACGAACGACAGAGGATATTTGGTTTCAACCTCCAAATCTCTAGCGTAAGCGCCTTCTCCATCCATTGGCGTGCTGCTTTTCCCGGGATGGTTTTGCGTTTGCTCGTTTCTTTAAATGTTAATTTTTGTTCCCCGGTTTTTGTTTTTTCTTTCTGTTACATTTTTACCATACCATAGCTAGTGCTTAGTGTGTTTGTGGAGTTTTCTTTTCTAACCCTGTCGGTTTCGTGGCACAGATATCTGCTAGCAGCACAGCTGCCGGCGTGAAGGAAAGGAAAGCATTATTTGTGTGCGTCATCGTTGAAAGGATTGGTTTGATCAAAAACGGGCGACATGCGTGCAATAAATGGCGTAAATAACTTAACTCGATGGAGACTTAAACGTAAAGCATCAGCACACGGTGTACTAGTTTACTACCTTGCACAATGACCAATTTTGCGACATTTGAATGATGTGTGACAATTATTGTTTGCTGCTTCTGTGTTGGATGTTGGACGGTTTGCTGGTGCGAGTTGTCGTTTTGGGGGTTTTGTTTGCCACATTCACACGAGTGGTTTTCTTTTTCTTCTTTAGTCTTACGCTTTTGGTTTGAAAATAGTACAGCGACGATTGTGAGTGAGATCTTTGTGGATTGTTGTGTGTTTTTGTTGTTTTTTTATCAATACATTTGTACTACTTTCGGTTTGGTTTGGCGTGATGATGGAGTGCATAAAATTAGAACATAGATTTAAATTATAGTACACGAAACAAAAATAACCGAAAATAAGTTTTATTTACAGAAAAAGGAAGAAAGAATTATATGAGCAAATGACAGTTTGAATGTTTAATAGTTTGCAATATTTTAAAGCAGCAACTCTGTTTCTCAAAACAGTTCGGTTTTAAGAGGCATTTGGTATTATTTTCTTCAGCAAATGCGATACAAATAAAGTGTCACTTCATGTCGCTTACAAAATCGTGACATCCACTTGAAGCTGTATCGTAGCGGATTATGAAACCGATCGCACAACCCGTTACTCTATTTTCGGCCCATTTACCGATGGCAGTTTGAGATTTGTTTGATGTTTATTTTAAGCAAAAACATGTTCAAACAGTAGCAAAAAAAAAAAAAAAACAAAAAACACATCATGAAACGATCATCTTTCTTCGGTTGGTGTTTTGTTTTAAGAAATGGAAGCAAAAAAGGGAAGCTTGCTGAGAGGAACAAACGCGACACGAAACACCCCTTTTCTAACTTATGCCGATGTGATATTATTCAACCGGTGCTCTTTAACGACAAAGTGAGGAGAAAAGAAAAGGTGCCTTCTATCAACGGGGGCGTGTATGAGCCTTGGCGGTTTGTGGTGTCCCGCTGTCCCTCTTTCCCAAAACACCAATACCGTCTGACGTCAATCAGCATCAGCAGTGACGGAAGTGACGCTCGTCCACACGTCTTCTGGCGAAGGGAACGTGATTTTTGCCACCGATCATCCGATGTCCACTTAGGCACAGGGATTGAACTCGCATCGAGTGTGGGCCTGAAGCGCGTACTAACCATTGTCGTCCCAACCATGTATAAAAGGACATGAAGCAAGAATAATGAACAAACAAAACAAAAAAAAAACGAAGGAGTGAATGAATAGAAAACACTTCAGAATAGAATGAATAGAATCATCGATGTGGGAGGGTTTGGTGATAAAACTCGCACAAGGCGCGCAATGAAAAATTTGTGAGTAGGCATCAGGAACGGGTGTCATGTAATGACCACTCACTATTCCTTTTCCCGCTAGAGTCATATTTATAGTTTGTCAGGTTGCTAGGGACAAGGCTTAATCTACCATCTCTACAAGCTTTCATCATCGTAATGTGAAGTGACAATAAAGGCTTCGTAGCAAAACGAAAAACGAGTGGCAGTGATATATGTATCACTGTGCTTCGACGCATCCACCAGCAGAAAAATAAGGGACACATTTCGAAAGAAGATATTAGATGTTTCTGAAAAAACAGGCGCAACACAATGTGGAACACAGAGTGACCCCCGAGTAGAGTCGCGCAACGCGGGCGAAGCGTTTGCAGACATTAATGGAAGTATTAATCAATTTTCCGTATATGTTACACCGTCGCAGTACAAGTTGCCAACGGTAACGCAACAGACACCGTCGCAATACGCACCGATTACGGGCCTGCCCGGTGAGCGCACAGTGTTGAAGCGATTTTTATCGAATTAATGTAATTGCAGCATTTATTTCGATTTACGTAATTGGTTCCGTGCGCGCATCGGTGAGGAAAATGTGTCCCATCAGTTGGGGGTGAAGAGGGTGGAAGGAGGGAGAGGGAGGAAAATGACATGGGTAAGGGTTGGACTTGGGTGGCGGGTTGCTCACTCCTTTTCCCCGCGCACAAAACCCCCGGACGATAGTGTAGTGTGGAGTAATTAGGGAACAGGCGAAGAACATTTATATGCGGTTGGAAAATTCAAATGTCAATCCGCACTATAGCCGCCGTTGACCGGGTCGGTAAAGAAAAAAAAGAAAACGTTAAGGACAGGCAAAACTAAAAGGAAAACAGCGGAATGCGCGCTGCGTGGTACTGATGGGAAAACTCTTCATCGTCAAATAAGTATTGCGCGACACACACACACACACACACATACATACATACACATGGAAGAGAGGTCTTCGTCGATTTTGGGACAAACATCGCATCGGGCAAACTAGGGGCGAGCGCGCGAGTTTGTGGCGGTGACATGATATGGGTGGCTGTGCCGTAACGCTGTCTTGCCAAAGCGGCGCAGCGCGATGTGCCAGAGTTTTCTAAAAATACAAATAAATATGGCTCCTCAGGTCTTGGCGCACACGAGCCACCCAACCCACCCACCCACCTTCTTCCCTCCCTCCCAGGTAACCCTCCCAGGTTGCATCGTCCCCAACGGCGGCAGCGACCACGCTCTGCCGAAATGTGTGAAGCTGATCTTCCTGTATTGCGAACGTTACTGCTGAGCGGAGGTTCGAAGTCGAAGCCGACTTTTAGAGTTGCAACCATCCGTCAGCGCGGAAGCGAAGTGTATATTTTCAGTGCACGATCGTTTGCCAGATCGGGACAGGCTTGGTCGGTGTAGAAGATAGAAATAACGAGCAGGAGGCGGACAGGGAGGGGAGGGGGAGGGGGTCTATTTTTAGAAATGTCCCATTACCGAGCAGAAGTCCGGAATGTCCGCGGCGAGCTGCAGCTGAAGCGTGACAGGCCGCTTCAGCCGATCGCGAAGCGTGTGAAGATCTCGTAGCCCATCAGCACTACCTTACCTTCTGGGAATGGGACGGCGATTTGATCGCAACGTGAAGAGAATCGTTTTTGGCGAGGAATGATTCTATCTGCTGCAAATAGTGCAACAAGATGGTAGCAACGAAATATTTATACATACACACCGATCCGTGCAAAAGTAATGATAAACTCATTATGACGTGTTGCATTCGATTGTGCTGTACTGCAGCAGACTGAAGAAATGCTTCACCATTAAATATCCATCACCAGAGCAGTAGATTGCTTGCGTTGATACGACACACGGTACCAGGTATATGGGGGTCATCAAATGGATTCGATAAACCTTCGTTAATGGGTGGTCATCCTTTGTTTGTCGCCAGCTGAAGGCCGTCAGAGTGAAGCCGTAAACAACGGCGTCAAATTAAACCTGTGTGTAAATGGGTTCCGTACAACTCGGGCATATATAAATAGTGACGTTGACGTTGCTGAGTGTAATAAACCTTTGTGATCGATGATATTCATATGGTTGATTGTGATTAAATTTACGTTTGCTTGAATAAGCCGTCAACCTGAGAAGGTTACAAATGTTCTGGGTGACGTTATCTTCCTCACCTAGTACATTATGTGAAGATGAGAAACAAAAATTGGGATGCAACTTTGCTTTAGTAATCCCCGAATGCTATTTGCTATTTAACCCGTTTTGAATTGTTTTCTTTGTCCGGCTGTGACATTCATGATTGAGTTGTAGATGTCCGGTGGTAGCATCCGAAAACAGCTTTTGTCCTGGTGAATCACCAGTGAAACCATCCCTTTCACTTCCCGTTTAATTTACCAACTTACTAATGAATAAGATGCAAAATGAAGAAAGGATGATCAATATATTAAACTAGCTAGATAAGTAAATGGAGCAATATGTTCTTAATTTTCCCTGAAATTTTCCATTGAATTAAAACCGATTTAAGACTAAATTAATTAAGTTTGCCTGTCTATAAATTGCCGTAAAACCGTAATTTTCTGCCAAATTCGAATCTGGATGACATATCATTTACACTTCGAAGCTATAAAATTACCTTCGCTTAATTACCTTTGATGATTAAGCTTTTATGGACAGATTCTGATTGAAAACGGTAGCAAAAATAATGCTGAATATCGAAAATATCAAAGATCAAAGAAGAATGATTTATAGTTCGCAGTTTTGCATAGCTGGCATAGGATAGGGTTTATTTTCATTTTTTGTACAGCTAATGAATATATAAAAATTAATTTAGCTCAATAAATTAATACTTTAGTAGATATGCCATGTGAGACTTGGTATCTGCCTGAATGGAGACTGTCCAGGTTTTATAATTGTTGCCTATTCATAGGGCATTAGGGATTAATTATGCATTTACTGCGTGATGGCCGCTTATTAAAGTGTATTTATTTATTAAACTGGTTGCAACCATTTTCCGTCATCTGCGTAGCTGACAGCGAATGAATATGGTTTATTTGGTCGTTGTACGTATCCATTCTCTTTTTGGCTGAATGCAATATCAAACGAATGCCATTTTTGCGGTGATTAATAATGGGTGCATTCCGCGCAGTAAATTTGCCGCACGTTGCAGCACGTTTGTGCCCTAGATCGTGCAATCGGACAACAAGATGGCCGTCCTACACGTACGAATCTCGCGGCACGATCGGTACGCGATCGCTGTGGTCCCCGCCTGTGTCTGTGACGGTAGACGATGCCCGAGGTGCTCGCAACGTTGGTGAGCAACGTGTAACGCTCACAACGATCCGCGCTCGTATCGGGCGTGATCGCAATAATGGTGGGCGGCTAGAGTGACGTTCTCTAAAATGGCGTCGGCCCGGTTGGGGCAGCAAGGCGGCGCTCTGTTCGGAAGGTTGCTTTATGGATTTTTATTTAATCTTCGTTCAAGCGAAACTAGGGTGGGAGAATGAGAGCGTATTTTAGTGTTTTGCTTGCCCGTTCCGATGCCCCCCCCCCCCCCCCAATACGAATATGAGGGCGGTCCTATTTTTGAGCTATACTTAAGCGCGAACGGTGCGTTGTCACTAGCTCGGTGAGACCCGAGCGTGTGCGATCAATAATTCTAACGAATGGTCACAGATGGTTGACGGATAAACTTGTCATGTTCTCCTCGTAGAGCCTCGTAGAGAATTGTGTGCGCGAGCGTGTGTGTGTAGGATAGTGAATATTCGGTTTAGATAAATATGCGCGCGGTTGCGTTGCATACGATGCAGGAAACGTGCCGTGACAACTGTCACAATGATGAGATGATGAAAAACGGCAACCCCACAACCGCTGTTGGGGAATGCTACTCGAATTCTTCTTGCGAAGTGATGTAATATGTTATTCCCTTTCATATTTCTTACTTCTTTATCATCCTTCATGAATTCGAAGGTATGGGTTTTGTTGTTTCCCCTCCTGTGTTTCTGCGGGTTTTTCATTAACTTTTGTTTGCTGTATTTATTTTATCACCGTTTTTTTATTCTTCTTCATCTTTTCTAATGTCCCTTTCTAGTTTTTCTTCCAACAATTGAGTGGTTTGATTTGTCTCCGGTTAAATTTTGTTACTTTCTTTTGTTCTCTTTGTTTGTTTTTTACACTTTACACAGAGCGTGCGTGCGGTATGCGTCGTTTTCACTTGCGTTGTTTATTTTTTTTCACTTTATTATTACTTTGTTTTTGGTTTTATTGTTTTCTCTTCTCTTTCTGACTTTGAATTGTTTTATTTTTCTTCTTCTTCTTCTATTCACATTGTGTACCTTAATTTATGATTTACCTTTCTTCTATATTGACAATGCGGTTTTGAAAACTAATCAAGACGGTTTTCGTTGATGTTGCTGTTGTGTTTATTTTTGGCGTTTGGCAAATATTGTGTTTTGTTGATGTTGTTGTTGTTGTTTAATTGTTGTTGCTGTTTTAATTGTTGTTTATTGTTGTTGCTGTTGGTTGCAGTGTATTGGTGCATATGCAGCGCAGTTGTTCCGCCACTAATACTAATGTTTGCTACTTTCTTACCATTTCTCTCTTATGTCTCTCCTCCATCGTTGGTTCGGGCATATGGCGTGTTACATACAGGGTGCCACCGTCCTACATTTACGGTACACCGTACCTAGGCACGGCGGGTGGATCGACAGGAGCGGGCGCGACAGCATCCGGGCTGGTACCGATCCCTGCCACCCAGCTGTCGCACGCAGCAGCCATTGCTGCCGCCACTAGTCAATTCTACGAATATCAGGTAAGCTGGCACTCATTACCGAGAGCACTGTGAGTAGATGTGTGTAGTTGTAATAATAATTCGGTTTCTTTGGCTTTGCTTCGACAGAATGCGGTAGCAGCAGCCGCCGCCGCACCATATCCGGGACAGTACAGTACAGGATTCGATGCATATCCTTACGGGTCCGGCGCTTCAGGTATGTAACGGCCCGGGTTTTCTATACCGTAGCAACGTAATGGACTTATGTCTTATGTGTCTTTCCTTCTCTAATAGCTGCCGGTGCTGCGGCGGCCGCCGCTCAGTACATGGCCGGCCCGTACACGTACGCGACGTTGCCGCAAGCGGGAGCTGCCGCCGCTGCAGCTGCCGCCGCGGCCGGTGCATTTCCCGGCCTATCGCCCTATCAGAATGCGACCGGCGCTTCGCTCCAGGAGGCTAGACTGCAATAATATTTACTACCGCAAGCGCTGATGCTGTCGCTGTTCGACGGTGTCTGTGGCGTCAACGACAAGCGTCCTTAGGTATGGTTTGGCGCAGTAGCAACCTTCATCTCACCTACCGGGCGGGAAACAGGAATTGCTGTGCAGTTGGTGTTTGGAAAAGGCACGCGTAAGCGCATGATATTAGGCAGCCAAAACAAAACAAAACAAACAAATGGAACAGAAATGCAAACCCCAACAATGCAAAAGAGAAAAGCAAACAGGTTGGGCATTATGTTTAGTTAGTTGGGATAGTTTTTAAAATCTACTAGCTAACCCCCTTAGCGTATGTGTACGGACATGCAAATAGTAAGCGTTAAGTAAGTGGAAGTCAAGCATCAGCCGAATCGATTCAATCAGTAAACACACCCGCTCGCTATTAATGATCCCATCCATTCATCCATTTTCTAAGCAGAACAAAATAAGCAGCGCCGCATGTTAGCGCAGTTTCGCACACATATTCGGACACATCCGCTTAACGCCCAGCGTGTGCCGGTAGTGGGTTTTGCTGCAGATGGCTCGAAAACAAAAAAAAAAGAGCGGTTCAAGCCGTACGGTGCAATCGCACGGTAACGATAACGCAAGCATACAAAAGCAAGTAATGAAATTTACTCTATTTATTATACACTAGTTTTAACGTACTGTAGAAAAGCAAGGGCATCGTACCCCTTCTCTATAGGGGGTCTGCAGTGAAGATAGGAGATAATAACCAATGCAGAGAGAAGGAGGGGGAGGGAAAGAGAAGAGAGTGGGTGAAAATACATTATTTACTTACATACTTAGGCGTTAAGCAATAAATAGCGTTTGAAAACGACATGGGAGAAAATAAATAACAGAAAAAAAAGGCAGAATAAATATTTAGTATTCGATGAAAGCTCAATTTCTTGTTTGTCCGTGTTGAAAAAACGGAGTGTAAGGAGTGTGTCAAGACGATGCAAGGTAGCAACAATAGTGTAGCAATACCACGTTGGGGCAATGTTTAATATCAGTGCGGAAAGACAGAAGACTATCCCTCTAGTGGTGGGATGCCACGGTCCATTAGGATCGTTTCCCTGTTGCAAATGGATCGTATGGACTGATTTACGCAATACGAGTGACGAGTCAGGCGCGTTTGTTTGTTTTTTTTCTGTTTTGGAGAAGTAAATCAACATTAGCTATCCCTGAAGGATATGCTAATGTGTAGAGGGAACAAACCCCTCCCCCCCGTACCCAAGCAATACCAATACGTAGCAACGTCTTATTCCCCACCGATAAGCGGAAACAACTGGATCAAGCGATTAGGAAATAAAACGTGCAACCACGTACAATTGGAACCACGCGATGTGTCCCACAAAAAAAAACGACACCACAGCACAGAGGATTGATAGGCAGGCACGCGTAATGCTTCGATAATCAAAACGCAGACTGCGAAACTGACCGGAGATGCATCACCAAAGAGATGCGACGGATGCTATCTTAGGGCGCAATCCGGATCGTGCACACCCGATCCCGCTTCCGTTTCCTTTTCGTGCACGACGGGGCACAGCAGCAGAAGCAGAATGAAATTCTAGTCAAATGTGTGTGTGTGTATGTGTGTGTGTATGTTTTCGCTTGCCTCGTGGAAGTGGTTAATTTATTTTCCCCGTTTTTTGTTTGTTTGTTTGTTTGTTGCGTAGGTTTTTGTTTAAGAAGTGCACCGTGTCACAGCCCCCCCACTCATGCCCCACTCGGCTTCCCGGTCGGTGTGTGTGTGTGTGTGGGACAGTGATGTGTGATTTAGTAAAAATTGTTCCCTTCTGTTTAACCACTTGTTTCAAGCTTTTCCTTTTGCCTTTAATGTTGATCGATTTGTTGATAAATTGTGTCCAGGTGTACATTAGGGTTTTTTTGTTTTTGGAAATTTTGTTTTCCCCATTTTGGTAATGCTGTTCCCCATTTGCTCGAACGTTTCTCACACCCATAAATTGACGCATTGTAAACATTTCTTCGCCTTTATTTTTTGCACTTTTAAGTGTTTGATAATGCAACAAAACAAAAAAAAACTGTAAAAATTGAAACCTCAAAACCGCCGATACAAAGTTAACCTTTATAGATATACACATCACCGTGGAGCAGAAGTTAGGGAGCGCCGTATCGCTTACAGTGTCAGTAAGAAGATTTTATCAATTTTTCATCGTTTCGAGAAAAAAAAAGAAATTTAACACATAAACTAAGCCCACACAGAATTGCACAGTGACACGTACCGGGGAGAGTGAATGGAGTGAAATTGTGCCTTTCAAAAACAAGAAACAAAAAGAAAAATTTAATTAAAAAAAACCCGATACAAGATACAGCACCGAAACAATGAGCGTTAACACAAATATTGTACCACGAGGGCTAAAAGATGTCAGATGTTGCTATTTTGAAGCGTAACGAAAAATCGATAGAACTGACCGAAATGCCAGTAAGCAATAGAGAGAGAGAGAGAGAGAGAGAGAGAGAGAGAGAGAGAGAGAGAGAGAGAGAGAGAGAGAGAGAGAAAGAGAGAAATAAAGAGAATGGGAAACAAGGCAGAAGACAGACACACAGGAAGGAAGCTAGTTTGGCACATATTGCGACTCGAAATTGAACAAATCGGTGACAATATCATGCAGTAAAAGAGGTTAAGATGAGAAATAGTTGTGGCGGAACAAAACCCGATCGAAGATAGATTTCACCGCCCGGTTAGTTGCCCTTTTTGTAGCACACCGATACATACACATTATGTTAACAAGGGTTTATAATAATAGGGAAAGGGAAAGCATGCCAATATGTGAGATTTGTATCGCTAGTTACAGTCAATTCTCGAACTAAAGGGCGGCACTAAGTGATATCCCATCCAATTTGAAGGTACTTTTCCGGAGAGAGGTACGCTCGGTGGGATATTATGTTCTGTCTTATTAAAATGCTGGCCAGGTTTGTACGCTAATGTAGCTCCGATCGTTTAGGCTACCGCTTTTTGAGAAACCGGAACAATATGATCGGAAAATGGAACTTCTGTGCAAAGATCGCAGCATTAGGTGACAGGACAACACACTGCAATGGTGTTTGAATGAAACCGGAGGAAGGCAAATGTTAGGTGATGAGTTTATTATTACAAAAATAACTAATTCATTTGACCAAATCAACGAGTTATTGAAGCGCCACACACGTTTGGAAGCATCCCATTTGATTCGATGAACCGAACCATGTAAAAATGTTGTGCAACGGCTACGTAAAATCTGTTCGCGAATGGGAAAGATAAATGGAACGAAATAAGAAAGGCAAAACATTGTGTCGCGATGCGTGTAGCTGTTAAGTTTAAATTATTTATACACCAGAGAGAGAGAGAGAGAGAAAAAGAGAAAGAGAGAGAGAGAGAGAGAGAGAGAGAGAGAGAGAGAAGCGCCGATGTTGGCGTGTTTAGGTTAAGCAATCGGTATATCGTTTAAAAAGAATCTCATGCAATTGATATCCTGTGGTGTAACGGGGACGGGGATATTTAGACTTTAGCGGAAGAACACAAATACTAGAATGAAGCAAAAGTAAGAAACGAACCCAGCAAAAGGTTTGCAGTGACGTGCGACTTGGTAACTGGTAACACCGACCAAAGGAGGACGATTGTGCGTTCGGTGAACTTTGAACGATTTCGTCGTTCGGTGAACGTTTTCATATACCAGCGTGTAGCAATGCATGCAAGTAGGAAACAATTAAAACGGTTACGGTAAGCATATTTTTAACGTCGAACTATTAACAAAACCACACTAATTCAAATTACCAATTGGAACCAAAAAGTAAAAAGAAAAGAAGTAATATAGCAAACAAAGCGTACAGTGTACACACAACACCGACACCCATACAAAAAAATGAAAAACTTCACACATATTCGTATAAGTAATGGTGGTAAGGAACGACGGTAATAGGTCGATAGAATGATATAAGCACTAAACACCACCATCACCACCATCGATACCACCACCAAAACCGGCCACTCAGGCCTCAGATATCATAAACAAGACATCAAGCATAATTTAGGGGAGGGAATTTAACAAAGTGCGAGAGAAAGGATACTATACAGATTAGAAGCTCTACATATATATACATAAAATATATATTTAAAAAATATAAGAATATTGAATAACAACGTTTACGTTTTTCTGCTGAACGTGATAACGAAAAGGAAAGAAAATAGAGTGTCTCAAGCAGATCTTGCTTGCCTGTGTAAAACATTTTAAATTAATTCTTCAAGAACTGATAAATACCTCCAACAACCGGGAAAATAGAAACCCAATTATTTGCACCCCGTTTTAAAATGCCAAACAGGTGAGAGCAAAGCATTCCACAGCGACTGCAGATTCCGTTGCTATACCTGTTGCCCAACGTACCAGATCTAATTGTCCAGCAACAGCAAGCGCAGACAGTTTCTCATCATGATGAAATGATCACCTGGCAGCGAAGAGGGCGTAAACGAATAAGCCAGGCTCAGGCGTTGGCGAGAAACATTGTGGGTAATGCAGATGTGCATTAGGTCCTCGGAGGCTTAAGGAGACCACCTAGAGGTAAAAGTCAGGCGGAAGTGACCTACGGGCAGCGTAGCGTTGTTATTAGGAATTTATTGTGATCCATTCCTTCACAACAGTCACGCAGGTAGCAGTGGTGTAAGGCCAGAGGTCAGCAAAGGACCTCGCCCAAGGGGTACTTTTGGTACGAGGCTATTGTAAGGAATAGTTCGTTGCCTGGTTCTGCTGGACGTTCGTGTGTACCGGTGGAAGTATAAAATGATCGTAACGCGTCTCGACCGATGCTCAGTTGCGGTTCGTGCGTGGAAAGAAAACGTGTATGTTCGACTATTGCAAAGCATGCATTTGCTAACCATTGTGTGCCTCGTCAGTTGGACGTGGGTTGTGACCGGTTATGTAATTGTGAATCGTGATCGTGGTGAGTGAATGCAGGAGAGAATGTTTTTTCTTCAGGGTAATATTTGAATGATCTTTGTTTTATTCTCTTTTAGATATTTACGAACCAAATCAATTAACATATGGAAACGCTCCAGCCGCACTGCAGGGTGTGCCACTTTCGAATATACCGAATGATCCACACGCGAAGAAACTGCTCGAGCTGTACTATTTAGTGCAAGTTATGCGTTCCTACCATCGGCCAGCCTACCAAGAGCCAACAACCATCTTAAGCAATTTGATCGATCGCTTAACAAAGGAGGAACTCCGAGACGAGTTGGAACGATTACTGTCAGGTGTCGATGGGTTTGAGGAAGTGTTTAACATTGGCGAGTACGCCGTACGCGACCCGATCAAGGAACAGCTGGCGAACGATTTCCGACTGCTATTCCCGATCGTAGTAAAGACGCTAAGCGGACTGCAGGACACTGGCGCCGAAAGTGGCGAGATGGAGGACACACTCCAGAGCAAGATACGGGAAGCGTTCAACGACTTTCGAGGCCTCCTGCTGAGTGTAGTGCAGTCGGAGAGTGAAGTGTTTAATGAAATCGAAGATGAGCTGCAAGGCACGATCGCACGCAAACCGGCGCAGAACGATGTACAATGGAGATCCGAAGACATAAGGTCTGGTGATACTGCACCAAATGTGGTGGAAATGGTTTATGTGACGCAAATGCCTGCCGCATCCGATAAGGCAGTGGTGAACGATTACGATCTAGAAGCGGAAGATGCTGTTGAGCCTAGCACGGAAGGTGTAAATGACGCCCTAGAAATGGAAGTTCCGTTCGATTTGCGGATTGAAAGTGATAAAAATCTAGCATTTCTACCGGACGGGCGAGATGTAAAGTACGAGGTAAACCAGGGACCAGATATGCTGTCGCAGGAGCACGATTCCGACGAGGAGGATGACGAAACGGAGCTGATCGTGCTAACGGAAGACGCCAATTTGCATCAAGCTTCTGTCGTGAACGGTGAAGGTAAGATTTTGAAAAAGGTTGGAAATAGTTTAGGACAGCTTGTGTGTGTGTGTGTGAGAGAGAGAGAGAGAGAGAGAAAGAGAGAGAGAGAGAGAGAGAGAGAGAGAGAGAGAGAGAGAGAAAGAGCGAGAGATCGATCATGATGTTCGGTTAGCACGTGGTAGAGAGCAGGCGATTTAGCAGTACTTTATATGATATGATGGTTCTTATATGATGGTTGCACAACTGACATCTAGAGGGCGCACCGATCGGTTAGAAGTAAGACAAGTGTTTTATGAAATACAAAAGAACTTCGTGACTTGCTAACGAAAGGAAAAGTGTCGGCAGGGAATCGGCAGGGAGCCGATCGGGTTGATTGCACCCGTAAAAACTTCTTTTATTTTATAAGCATAAAGAAAAGTGAAACGAAAAAAAAGGTTTACAACAGCATTTGGGTGTTTTCCCTTTGTCGTTTCAGGTACCGGACCGATGGCAGTGTTGGTAAGGGACCCGGAAATGGCCGCACTGATTCCGCACATTATCGAGCAACTGCGCATGGAGAATGTGACATCGGAGGAAAAGGATACGCTGGCTGCGATCTTTGAAGAGCTGTGGCCTCTGATGGTAGCCGAAGCGGATCGTTTGCGCACGGAATCGCAGGAATAACCGAGCGCTGTTATTGTTACTATTATCGCAATCCCAGGACTCCGTTTACCTGGACCTTTCTCCGTACTTTCGCTTCTTCAGAAAGTACGATCGATCAGTTGCTGCGGAGAAGCGGAAAGGAAAGGATCTTGGGAAAGAAGCTTAGGAGAGTAACGAAAACGAAGGATGAATATCACACTGGGCGTTCTTCTCTGCACGGTGCTGATGGTGTTAACCGGAAGCAGTACAGTGTTTTCACGAAAGTGTAAGTACGAAACGGGCACGAACATTGAACCAGAAGTAAACTGATGCGTTGTTACTTCCTCGTTCAACATAGTGTCTGGAGCCTGGAGCAACCCTTGGACGGATGTTTCCTACCGGGAGCGACTGCAAAGCTGGGGCCTTTATCCGAAAGTGTTCCGTTACGGTACGACAAACCATCATGCGGCCATCATGGAACGTAAACGAGCCGAGCTGAGTTGGTTGAAACGATTCGTCCGGGAAAACGAGGAACTGCGAGGCAATCTGCCGAACGAAAACATTGAACGATACCAGCAGTATGAGCGATTCAAGGAAAAACACTTTCAGAAGATGGAACAGGAAGTGCAGGAAGTGTTGTGGCAGCATCGTTAGTGTGGTACGATAGTAATGAGTTGTAAAAATACGCTAAATAGGGGATTTTTTTCGAATATTAGTTATTGATAAAGTAATTGCATTAGTAAGAACGATTTGCGAATTAAAGGAAGGAAATACAATCATCTAAATGATCTTAAAATTAAAACTCTTACAAGACTTTAATTGTTCTTAGAACAAATTGCATGTGTACTGTATTTTAAGCGAAAGAAATGTATAATAATAGCAGGGTATGTCTAACCGGCTATGAGGTGTTTTACCTCGGTTTCATTCTTTGTTATTTAGTGTTATGTGTGAAGTATTTTGAATTTGAGACACGAAAAGTGCAAACACATTGAACAATGTCGAAAAGGGCTAATTTCCGGTTGTTGGTAGATTCTGGTCAATCTAAAGGTTTGGACTGCATGGAATATCGACAGATCAAAAATGCTTACGCGCGATTATGTGAATAATTGCAATAAATTTTATGTAAAAACGCGTACCAAGGAATTAAAAACTGACAGTTCAATAAAAAGGACGAATTCGGCACGATGCAATGCAAAATCATTTGAATTTCTGCTATCCAAAACGATCTTCCAGAGCACAAAAGTATCGTTATTCGTGAATATTTGGCTGGCTTCTAGCAGGATGCTGCTTCAACTTGTTCATCACACTAATCAAAGGCACAGTTTGAGTAAAAGGAAATGGCTATCCTGCATTTTCGGTTGTAATTCTATAGAAAACTGTTGGGAAATAACGACATCTAAGGTTTAAGCAAATGGACGCTTGTTCATTCAACACCATTAAGGACTTCAAAGGTTATGCACGCTTTCAAGGTGTAAAACGACACACAAACATTCCAAAATCTTGTTATTTCAATACTCAGGTAAATCTTCGACATTGTGAAGCAAATTACTAAGAAAAATCAAGCTGGTAAATGCTACGAAAATGGCAATTTTATTGATTTGATCTGTTACATCGAACTTTGTTAATTAAATGAGTTGGAGTAGGTTAATAACATACGCATCGACAAGTGAAAATCAATTAATGTTTCATTTAACTGAGAGAAAAATTATCATGTTGGTGTGGTTAAAATTTGTATCTCACTGTATGTTAATTTGGAACTTTATCTCAGTAGAATCATGCTTTGGGATACCTTTTTTTAGTCTATTTGGGTTTTTAGAATGAGAGTTGATGATAGATCCAGTTTAACTTAAAGTTTAAATTAGTTTTGTGTTCTTTCGTAGGATGAACACAATTAAAAAGAAAGGTCGCAACCACATAAAGAATTGCACTTGTATTTAAAATAAGACTAACATAAAATTGGATGCCTAGCCTAACCGCACGCACCCTCCCCGATCGCTTGCCTAGTGTCGAGTGAGTGTGCCCTCATCCTGCACATCGCGATCGAGATGGCTGCGCCCTGACGTCGCACGTGGACCGATGACAGCCTAACGTCCGACGGTTGTCAAATGTAGCGACAACCCAGAGTGGCATGTCGCGCGACGTTCTGTCCACAACACTTAGTGTTATGATCCAACCTGGCTCGGTAGATCTGTCACAGGAACTCACCGGTGACATGTACGGCCACCGGTCGATGTGTAAGTGCGATCTACCGAGAGGTCAGCGTACGCCCTTACGGGCGTCTCGAGAGAGAGAGCGTAAAACCGGGCAGAAGCGTCCTAGCGTCCGCGGCAAGTAGAGCTGCCTGGTGTGCGGACTTAAATGTTGTAATAAAGTAGCGGGTAAATTCATGTTCAAGTTTCGCGCGTTTTTCTTGACTAAACTTTAATGTATACCCGAACATAAAACTTAGATCCTGTTTAGTTTAAATAGTTCTAATAATTGCATATGCTCTTATAAATTCCACGTTATTCTTATCCTGTTGTTCAGTCTTTTACATTTCTTTGACTTCCATTTTTGATTGCCCGCGAATTAGTCCAACTATTTACAACCGATAAAACAAAAAAAACACAGAATTACACAAATAACACTTATAATTTATTAGCTTTCTATCGGATTGCACTTAATGTCCATGAACTCTAGTATGTACAAAATTAAAACATCTAACAAAGAACATTCCATTAATGAACTAATATTACTGTTGCGGTACGATTAGAATATTTGCTTAGATTACAGCTGCTGTTGTACTGTTCGAATCACACGATATGCTCCACACATCTTTACTGATCCGTCCTTTGTTTCTTTTTTTTTTTTGTTTGCACTGACTTGAAACGACAAGCAATCGTTCCTTCAACTCCTTTTGTAAGATTTTTCTGTCACTTCTAGGTTAGTAATCCTCATAGCTGCTATGATGATGTTTTGCAGACGATTTCCGGTAGGCATGATACTGTTGCTGTTGCCTCTGCCGCTGCTGCTGAATGGCACGATGACGGGCAGCCAGCTGCAGCAGTTCGTTAAAGGAAGGATTGTCGAAATCGTTTGAATTCGCTGCAAACAATGCACGTGTGTCAAGTTTTCCTTCACCAGCTTCCTCATCGTCATCGTCGTCGTCATCATCGTCATCGTCATCATCATCATCATCACCAAGGATGCCCATGTAGTCGGCCTCATCGTCCAAGTACTCTGACGAATCTTCCTCCGGATGGGATGGTTCGTTTTCCTCATCCTCATCTTCATCTTCCTCCTCCTCAAGGCTGGGATTTCCGATCTGGGCCTGGATGGCGGCCAAAATCTTCGCCTCCATTTCCGCATCCTCCTCTTCGTCGGTGGTGGCTTGCTTCGGTTTGGCTATCGATCGCTTGTAGCGTGGCAGCTCGATCGTCACACGGATCGAGTCCGCTGTTAGCTGTTTCGTGTGCACAGCTACGTTTCTTAGCCGCTGCGATCGACGTGTGTGTCCGGCTTTGTGTTTGTTGGTGTTTTTATGCTTTGTTTGGCGTAGATAGTACTGCTGAACGATCGCTGCCGCCGTATGCAGCACGCGCTGTGAGGGAGCCTCCTGAGAGACAGCTCTTGCATCATTTGCTTTGAATTCTTTCGAGATGAGGTTACGATCGAGATCGTTGTTGAATTGTGGCTGGGTATTTTCTGGCTGAGTTTGACGTATTTCACGCGAAGCTAACAGGGCAGTGAGGATGGGATTTCGCGGCTGTCCTCGATGCCGCTGGGACTCTTCGACAACTAGCTCCCAGATGCTGCCATAGATATGTTCAAACGCATCTTGCTCCATGGAAGAGAGTGCCTCTGACTTCATATAGCCGACGATCATTGGAAGCAACTGCAACACTTCCAGCTCATCAAACGTGTCCACTGTGAGTTCTGTAAGTGGCGAGAAATAAATAATTTATTAGACATAAGCATTGAAGCACTGCTCAGCCATTTGAGGCGTAAAAGTCCTGAGGCGATATTTACCTTCGGATGGAAGAACCACTCCTTCAGCTTTCAGATGTGTTCGGAAATCGTTCAACACTTGCAGGGCGGCAGCATCCGCAGATGTGGTTTGATCTATTGCGTAGCTGGAGACATTGGTAACTGCTAGAAAGAGGCACACGACCACCATAACGCACATGTACACATTCGAACACATTTTCATATCTTTTTGGGTAATTTGCTTCGTTTTGACTTAAAGTTGAAATTGCACTCGTATTTGAAACTGTCTCTTCGTAACACTGTAAAGATCACAGATCCTTCCTTTAGCAATGCTTCATCCTGTCCTGTGTGTGCTTTCCGCTTATAATTGTATCTATGCTCCGTATGTTACGTTATAAGGACGAAATCTCGGAGTGAACTGATAGTGGTAGGACCGTGGACAAGCGTTCTTAAATATTCTTCCCCCAGCGCTCGGCACACCCATTTCCTACCCATTCGCGCAAGGCTCGAGCAGGGGCAAACATTGCCCCGTGCCTTCAATCCGTTTCATCGCACTAATTGAGGAGCCGCCTGGGTGCAGGATGTCTCGCTTTTACCCGGTCGTCCTTGTGTCGCACTGTGTCTTTCTCCTTCATCCTATCGGCTAGAACGTCTAGAGCACCATTTGATTGTTTGGTTTGCTATGTTTCGACTTTTGTACCATAAGTCCCACGATCGTACGACGATGATGGGTAGCCGTCACCGAGAAACAGTCTGCGCCTGGTCCGGCTGGGGCCAGACCGGGACGAAGGCACACTGGTCTGTGACGGTGAGTGTCTGCGTGTCTGCAGCCGGTCGGATGTAAAAAGCGTTTTTGCCGGAAATGGTCCGGGCGCCGGTTCGTGTTACATTGCGATAGCTTGCTCCTTGGCGAGCTAGCTTCCTGTGTATGAACATGTGGCTTACCCTTTTTTTTTTGTTTTTGGTTTACCATGCCAAACAAACCCGTCGACCTTAAACATGGTGCCTGGCTGTGTGTTTTTTATGGTTGCACACACAGCGGACGGGCAAAAAAGGAAAAAAAAAACACGAACAAACCCATTAATTGTGGCACCGATCAGGACCGATCGGTCGGTTTTGGATAGCATTCGTGACTAGCATCGGTTCCGGTAAACGTTGGTTGTGTACCATTTGTGACATTGTGCCAATAGTGCTAAAAGGTCTCCTTTTTCTCTGGCCAATGGCGTCCAATAGGCGCAGTCACAGTACGGAAAAAGGGGTATCCGGGGAAAAACAAACAGCCGAAGGAATCTGGGACGGGCGATCGTCGGGACGGAGCGTTACGAGATGGTACATCATTAAACGATAAGAGTGTTTGATCGTCGTACCAACATGGAAAATGGCCAAGATTATGTCGTTAGCATGCGGCACGTAGAATTTAACGGGAATGTTGTCTGGAAATGGGAATGTAAAAGTAAAAAGTTCCCAATATTAGTGTCATTCTAATAAACTATTATAAAAATAGACTTTTATAATTTTTTGTACATAATTGATTGTTGGACTTTGTATGTCTTGTCTTTTGTTTATTGGTTAAAGTTTTATCTATTTTTCCTATGTTTTATATGTTTTACATATCTCTTGTGATTAATTTATTAGTATACCTTTTATACCTTATAATTCAATTATTCTATGATTTGACATCCATGCATCTACGTAAAATTTATATAATTTATATTTTAATTTACTGAATTTTTATTATTTGATTGTTATTTTTATTGAAAGTTTTAAGTAGTAAAAATAAATAATTGTAAAAAATAAATATAAATTAAACATTCATTTCTTCATTTCAAACATTGTATTTCTTTAAATAAGCACAGCATTCAAAAGAAACATTAAAATGAAAAGAAAGTATTAAAAAATAGTTTAAAAAACGCCAGACAAAGAATGAAATGAGACAATCTGTTTTTTTTTTGTTTTCTTTGGTTATTACGGCTAGGAGACACAATTAGTGCAAACCCAAGGACACATTTAAAGCTGTAAAAAACCCCTCGACGCACCGTACCAGCAACCACAAATGGTTAAACTGTTTCGTGTTTCTTTCTTTTTATGTACGGTAGCAAAACATTTGGCTGCTACGCACGCGCGCGCAGACGTCGGGCACCCGGCTTTTTTGCTGGTGACCCGGCCGTTCATTTACCCCATCGAACGAACGAAAAGACGACATGATGATTCGCACTGCGAATGAACGAAACTCCGTCTGGGAAAAACCCCAGTCATCGCCACAATGTTCCATCACCACGGGCGTTGAACGAGTGCTCCACCCCCTCGCCGAACGCAATCGCAGGTCCTTCAATTCATGCCTGATGCAGTGCTACGGCCAAGCGGTAGAATGGTATTGGTGCGCCACCGTGGCAGACATGACGCCCTTTACTGTCCGTAACCCTTCTCCTTTCGCCCTGTGCCGAGATACGGCAAGGGCAGCAAACATGTCCCAGTACGCCCCCGGGCAGGGATAATCGTTAGATGGTGAGCCAAAACAAAGAGCCAGCTAACAAGCAGCAGGTCGATGTTTGGTGCCTAATGCGGTAAGGTGTAGCGATCTATTCTTTAGCTTTTATTACCCCACTTGAAAACAATTTTCAGCCCATTCGGTGATTGCAGGCCCGCACGATCGACTTGAAATTACGTAGAAAGAGATAGAGAGAGATAGGGAAAGAGTGAGAGAGAGCCTAGAGCCTGCAAGAACCCCAATCATGCAACTCGACTCCTCCCAGTGTTGGCCTCTCGTTCTGGCCTACACGCGACGTGAGACAAAACACATGCAAACTCATGCACACACGCATTTACACGGTACGCCTTCAACAAGCCAACACTCCGTTTCACTCTGCCTAACAACTATCATTCTGCTAAGGCGAGAAAGCAAA
>STHB01008021.1:0-14890 GCA_018908115.1 Anopheles rivulorum | reverse complement strand
AGTTTCCAATAAAGCTCTTCTATCCTTCATTCTGTGTCTTCCCTACATCAAGCAACTAATCAATAAGGCTATCGAACTATTAATGAGTTTCTCAACCAGTGACCCAATAGTGGCCACTACTGGCGGATAGTCACGTCTGCTTCGAACATGCTCTCCATTCATTTCCATCGAGTGGAGAACAGAATCGTGACAAAATCAATTTTCCCCAGTTCTGGCCCCAGTTTTCAATACCCCATCTCTTCCCACCTAAAGATGCACCCTGTCCCATACAGGGACATTCAAACAGTAAATGAATGGAACATATCACACCGTACGAAAATGCAGGAAGCCATAAATTTCGCTCCCGGGAAAACCGGTTTACATAAGCGAAGAAAATGATCCAAAAATGGTACCCACTTTAAGGGGCTATGTTCTCTCACTTGTCCAGGCAATTAACAGCACAATCTTGTATGACATAAAGAGAAACTAATTAATTACTAATCGCGCTCGATAAATATCACCAGAACGATGACACAACAAACCAGCCGCACCCCGGTCCGGTCGCCCGTACCGCAACGTAAGGATGATGGTTGCGCGGATAAAGTAATCCCAACCTTCCTACGCGAAGCTCGTGGTTTGCATTGAAGCAGCGATTGCAATCGATCGATGCGGTGCGCTTTGTACCGGATCGTACAGAAAGATATGGTTGATGCTGCGGTGTCTGTATGAGCAACGAGTCTATGAAGAAGTTTGTGGCAGAACAGAACGCTAGCCGGGAACTGGTTTGCAAGAGAACCGTGGAAAGTGCAAAACGTTCATATCATCTACTTATTAAGACGTTTATTTCAGGAGAGTAGTTCTAATATGAAAAATTACGAGAGAAAAACATAGAATTGACATTATTTACATAGAAAACTAATAATATTTTCACTAAAATGTTGACGCCGAAAGGTATGCAAATAGCATAGCATCTTCACGATTATAGTAAAGATTTAGAGTAAGTGAGTGCTTTTAAAGCTAATAAGTGATTATTTGTTACGAATTATTTTAGAACTAACACAAATTTTTAGAAAATTTAACTGAATCGTCCGAAGATATTATTATTTCAGTAATGCTTATCAAAAAATTGTTTAGCTATTATAGGACACTACAAGACTATATATGCGATATATTCCATAAGCCAATAAAACATCAATTGCACCACAGCTTAAGCATTAAATGCTACAAATTACCCAATCTGTAACGCTTTTCACCATACATGTTGACAATGGATCTGATTAGACAGTACCAAACACATATTCTCACCGAATCGATCGCACACGCACGCGTTACCTTACGGGGCACGAACCGACGGTCCACGGAGCTTTTCCTTGATGTTCCAAATTTGGCGCACCGGTCAACCGGATCGATTGAGTTTGAATCACCCACCGTCTCGATCGGATCTTGGCCGGCCGATCGCAAAATGGAAACCGAACGAAAAACCGTCCACAAACCATTTCCAGAAAGTACCTGAACCGTAGACGATCCCGAAAGGAAGTCATTTATTTGAATAGCCGCTCTAATCTCTCACAATAATATGACAGTAATCATAATAAGCCATCGGCGGTGGATACGTCGATACATCGCGGTGGCATTCCAACCAACCGATCGATGCACAACACTATTCCCATCGGAAGATTTGCCACGGTGCGGCTTACATCGATCAGAATCGGCTGGATCTTGCATTGCAACAGCCGAAAGGGAGGAAAGTAATTTAATTTCTTTTTTCGCATACATTTTACCATCGCAGCTGTTGCGACGTTCGCGACGAGTATCTTAGGATATTCAACTTAATATTAATATAAAAAAAAACTCCTATCCTTTCAACCCTGCCAAACCAACTGAAACGCTGCTGCTGCATCCACCCGTACGAAGTAAAGCCATAAAGGGGCAAAGTGTGGCACACAGACAAAGAGCAAAAAGCCGCAGGTTGCTAACCCCAGTAATGATCCGTTCGCTATGCTTTCCGCGTACCCGTTAAAGCCCCCGCCGTCGAACAACTCCGATCGCCATCGGAAGGGACCCGGGCCGTGGCTTTTAGACGGCAATCGCGATAAAAAAAGTAGCGTACCACAATTGCCAAACGTTTAGCAAAACCCGTCCGCTGGTACGGCGGCATAAAGTCGTGAAGCACATTAGACGATCGGAAGTATGCTTCGAACATATGCTCCGGACCGAAGAAGCGGTATTACGGACACACCGAACCAAAAACACAAAACTAAAGTAGAGAGAAAAAATGGCGACCAAATCGATGAAACGATCAAGAACGACCGTGTGTGTGTGTGTGTGTGCGCGCGGGTGGTTCGAATCGAAATTTTACCTCCGGGGCGCTTTATGACTCCCAAACAATGTTTAGGTCTTTGTACTTGCGAATAGGTAGTGTCGGTTTTGTTTCACTTCGGAGTTATTGAAGAAAGTGAAACCAAACTGTACTATGTTTGCCATTCATTCATATCCATAATTTTGCCCGTGTCTCAAAAGCATAATCCCTGTGATCCCGTGCTGCGGGAGATACGTACGGAAGCGACCGGAGCTGCGAAGCTGAGTTGCACAGTGCCGAGTGCCCGGGGGAAACCGTAAGCCGTAACCCGATGATGTCAGACGTACCCTGGCAAACTGGCATGGTTTCCTTTCCTGGGGCTTCTCGGCGAGGAGGTTAAACGGTCGTCCTCCTTCATGCGCTCCACACACGCGCACATAAGCACAACGATGTGCCATCATTAACCGGGAGTCTTCCGCTGTTGACCGTGGAGGTCAAAAGCACATTTTTCGCTGTTTTACCTCCCCATCGCAAGCATAAGATGAAAACCCGGACGACCCAAAAACGCCACATACACAAACGGGATGGGTTTGGAAGTTTGCTTCTTGCTTCCATCTAATCTTAACCTTTCCCACTCGCCCAACGCTTATGAACGATGGCCCTGGTTTAGTGATGTGCGAGGATAAAGCGATGAGTATCGAAAATCTTAATAGAAATGGCCGAAACCGAAACGAATCGGGTGGGTTAATCTCGCGGATGAACTTTATGTTTTTTAATTAATTTTCGCGTGTTGGACAGCGGACCCTCGATAAGCAGCAGCAAAAGCTTATCCTACATTAACGCTGCAGGTTTGTACTTTCGTCTTTGTACGCCAGTGAATGTGCTTGCAGTACTTTTCATTTTCTACTGTACACAAACTAATCCCATTAGGGTTTGCCCCGTAAGGTTTCTCTTTCATTCTGCCACACTGAGGAAGCATAATTTAGGTTCGCTAAACGCTCATTTACCGTCCACAAAAAATGTGTCCCTATTGTATAACCGCACTAAAGAAACGTACTACAAACCAGCTTATCGCATGCTGTATCTTCTCAGTAATTCTACTCTATCATATTTCCTTGGGCCACCACTATCGGTACGAAATCGTGCACGAACTGTCCACCGGGGTTTGGTTTTAACCATCAATGCACTTTCCTAACGTGAAAAGAGTGAAATGATCCGGATGCCGCGTCCCGATCCGTCGATCGTTCCAACCAGCTGTAAGGGGATTAGATCCCGAAGGGTTTTTGGAATTCGCTCACGAAATTTTCATAAACTTTTATATCCTGCCTTAATCGAGTGTGGTTCGATACGGTGGCATGTATCGCGGCTTCCTCGGTAGACAACCGGGTGTTTCGTGATCACTTACATGATGATGTGTGTCGTACACAGCTCGTACCAAACGACCCTTTACCGGTGGAACAAATAAGCGCAAAAAACTCACATCGCTTTAAAAACTGCCAATAACTACTCGAATTAACATATGTTAATGGGGCTCCATTTGAGCCGTTGTATCGACCGTTGGTTCGCGCATGGTTCGCGTGGCTTCCTGTCTTATGCGATGGTGATCGCAGATGATGATGATGATGATGCTTCGGTCGATGACTCAAGTGCAGTATCATAGACCACCAACGATGATGTGACATTCAAGTGTTGATACTTTCTGTGATTTTGCTGCATCAAAATCAGGCAACATTGTGTACGCTTCTTTTTCTCTTTGTACAAAGTAGTTATTATCTTCCAAATGTATCAGGAAGATCGGCAAACTCTGTCAATTAATAGAAGTCTTTTAGAAGAAATTCTTGGGTTTCGTTAACTATCGCTCAGCTGAAGCTATTGAAATAGCTGACTTACATCATTTCTATTTCCCTTAGTAGTTCGCCGATCCAGTCCTTATTTGAGAATATTTCTATTGTATGATGTCCTTACCTTATTTCCTGTGTCTGAAGCTTAGAATCCGTCCAAAAGTTTACTAGTCATTATTCTTATCAATTAATTCTCCGTAACTCCCCATGAAGCTATTATCCAAAAGGTACTCGTTATCAAATGTCAAAAATACTTCCCAAAATTATATCAAAATTTTAACAAGGATACTACTATTAGGGGCTGATTTTAGGAGCCAAAAGCATATTTCTTGGGGCCAAACGATACTCTAATGAACTCCGGTTGTCCATGTAAATGTTGTCAAAAATCAATTCCTCCTATTTGTGTTGTGAATATAATAAATTTATCAATATCTTTAAGATCTATCATCTAGCTTTGCCCAATCCAATTTGTTGAGAAATTTCAAATAGTTTAGAATTTTAAAGCCCATATGGACAAGGATGGTAGACATAAAACTTTAGGGAAATTTACTTAACATTTTTAAACACAACTCTGTTCAGTATTAGAGTAGAAAATGTGTTTAATCTACATCTTTTTGATGTACTCGAAATCTGATCAACCAATTATCGATAAGTCCAATAAAACATGGACTATAGTTACGTATGAAATTGTTAAATAAATTTATTTCTACACCCATGGAGTCTCAATGCACCTGAAGTGCCTTTCAGCTCAATAGAAAATAAAGCAATCAGCACATAATTTTCCCAGTGTTCATTCACGGAATGGACTCTCCATTTATGCCCTGTGTTTTGCTGATCCGCAAGAGAATTAGCAATGCGGAAATAATTAAATATAGAATCCGGTTCGCACCAAAAAGGTTCTTTTAATTGCAGTCCCCAGAATCACTGTGTCCATTCCCGTAAGCCCTGGTTGCCCTAGCTACAATACCGGAAAGTGTTACCAGCAACGCCATAAATCAAACGTTTCATCCTTTGCCCGATGAAGCGCGTTAAATTAAACCCCACTGCTTCACTGTTCCACCGTGGGATGATTTATTTCAAACGCAAACGCACATCCCGCTGGGCTGGGTCGCACGAGTGCAAACTAAAAGCTCCGTACTAAGCTACCACCAAAACTATGGTTCCATATTTAACCTGTCGACACAGTGATATACTGAACGGTCTTTCCCGGTGCATTCACCTCTGGACTCTGGGTGTGTGTGTGTATTTTTGTTGCCCAGGACACCACTCCGGGTCCTTGTTCTAGCGCACCACAATGTCATCGGGTGGCCGTTTTTTTCTGCCAAACGTGCGCGCGACATAGCACGATGCAAAAAAGTGCAGCGCACAGCAAAGGCAGAGGAACATAATAGAATTACCTGCCGTACAGCTCGGACAGCGCACTCTTACGTTTACCGGGTCCTCTTCCTTTCGCGTTCTGGGTCAAGCCAGTGCATGTTGCGGTAGGTTCGCAACGTTCGTGGGACGTTTGGCAAAGATTAAAATTTACTCCCGCCTTGCATCCAGACAGGTTGACTCCGGGGTGCATCGATTTTTTTGTTGCCCCTTCGGCACTCGGTGGTCCCGGTGTCTAGCGCGGCAAACCCCCTCTGGCTGGATGTGCAATACTGTGTTTGCACCGGTTTCGGTTGCATTCCAGTGCAAAACCGAAGACGACGACGGGCGATGATGGCGAGCGTGTACGGACGATTGCAATCGTCGGCAGACAGTTAAATTACTTTTCGGTTCCACCGAGAGAGCCCACGCCCCTTAAGGTGGGCTGTCTAGTGCTGCTCTGTGCCTAACAGGTAGGAATAGCAAGGTGGTGACATACCCGCTGGGGTTTTACAGGTCGGTGATCTAGTGTGCGTTGCACCGGATGGGATGCAACAGACTTTCATTTCCTTCCAGAATAAGAAAGAATTTAATGAAGGGAATAAATTTAGATCGAGTTTTCCTTTAAATCAAGAACTTTTAGATATCACCAAATTTATATCAATTTGCTTTCATTTTTTTAACACTCGCAAGGCTACCACATATTTACTTCCAGTGACACAGTTTCCTTCCGACCTTAGTTTTTATCATTGGCGCAATTGGACTTCAAATAAAGGGCAATTCCCAACATGCAATCGCCATTAGGAATGTATTCCAGAAATTTCAAGGACTCGTTTACATTCCTTATTTTATACACCTCATGCAACATGCCGCATACATTAAAGCTGTAATTGTTTCCCGTTTTCTATGAGTCATTGTAGTTTTTTCTCCCTTTGCAATCAACTTTGAATAGGAAAAAAAAATCTGAATATCATTTCCATTCAATAGGATTGACTCATCACTCAAGAGTGTATTATTGTGAACAAACCTTGTTAAAGAATTCGCCCATTGAGCGTTCAGCAATTCCAGATCATACTAAGCAATGTGATGAAAAATACAAGACAACTGCCCCGGTTTCCAAATCGCAATACAAATACATATTTTAGCGATCCAATCTTGATGATGGGTTTTAATCAAAGCCTCCCATCTTGAAGCAATGGTGTGGCCGAAAACATGGATATACCCATTTGGCTAACACACACAGACCGACGGCCGAAAATAGAACTCTGCTTAGCAGCTTTTAACCATCGCATCTTTGCACGCCGCCCCGGGAAGGATGAAAGGAAGGCCCGCTTGGAAAACAAACGACCAGAAGCCATTTTAATTCAATATTCAACAATACACCTTTTCGCTATCCCATCCCAACGAGCGGTTGTGTATTCCAGTCGCGTAAGGGCCTGATGGGAGGCATAACTTGTGTCCCGAGGAAAAACACACCACGTGAAAAATGGTTCACGTGTGTAGGAACGATTTACCGCACCGTTGTTGGAATGGGGAAAGACACAGAAACTGTCACCCCGACGACGACCTCCGTCCTTCGGGTGCGACAAAGCGTAAAGGTATGGAAAGCTTTAAAAAAGTTCCTGAATCTGGTTACGCCGGAACTTTCCGTGCCGGTAATGAACGAACCAGTCTACCTGCGGGGTTGTGCAATCATCTGCCAGTATTAGAATGCGCTTAAAGTTGTACAAGTTCCTCACGGGCGTTCAATGAAGTTATGGAGTAAATGTGCTTCCATTTTATTGTAATATTGTTCGATATTTTTATTATATGATTTAAATTAAGTTACATTATTCTTGATGTAAATAAAACATTTTGAAAGCAAAAACAAGTGCAATAAAATTCCATCAAACACTGTCTACACGTTTGAGCAAAATAACACACCTTTGCAAACACAATACACCCGAAATAGTAACGCCCAGGCGAATGATTTAATGCTTCTTTTTTTTCCACGTCACTTTTTACACAAACACACCGAGATAAAATCAATGTTTCAACGATTAACACACTAACGCTTTTCGAAAATCTTCACATACTATTGATTTAACGATTAATTCAACATTTTGATAGTGCTACAACTGTTTATATCATTATTCGCTATATAAAGACCAACAATAATGCGTCGCATCATAAAACCACCAGCACACCCACACACCCAGCTCGACGCTGCTGGAATGTACCGCAAGGGAAAAACAATTTCACACTACCACCACACTGGCACATTAAGGTTTAGAAGTAGTTTAACCGCCCACAAAAGCGGAAGAACGCTATCGAATTGGTGGCAGACGGACAATGTTCGGTTTGCAATCATATTCGCGACGCTTTGTGCTGAGACATTCCTAGCGGAGCGTTGTGAGGCAAACAATCTGATGGTGACTGTTTGTAACGTCACCGTATGCAGGGAATTACACTGGCCCCCCCGGGGAACCAACGCGAACCACTCCAACTCTAACCGCTCTACCGACACAATCACGCACAATACGCAATAAATGGAAATTATTCCATTGGCCGCCCACTACGCTACGGGAAAGGTGTGTCACGGTTTTCTTGGGTCAAGCATACACACACACACACACTTGCTTCTTATTTTCGTACACCACGGTGATCCTTTTTCCACGTCAAAGGGTGAGGTTTATTGGTGTCTAAACATGACGAATTCCTTCGTTTCTACGTTCTACGTTCGCAAACATTAGGTTCGAATGGTACACAACGAACCGACCTGTACAGCACTTGCCTATCGCTAACACCAACGTAAACAACGCCAGATTGTTTCTTAATCGTTACAATTAGGTGACGTTATCAGCACTGTTAACAAGCGCCAGCAACAGCAGAAGTAAAAACATTAAAACAAACCAAAAACAACAACGTTAAGATGAAACGTTCGATATTCGAGACATGGAATTATTCGCTTTTTTTTTAATATTCACCTTTTTTGCGCTAACGTTTAGAGGTCGATCAGTTACTCGCTTGGTCTCTCTTAACAAACTCTCGCTCTCTCTCTCTCTCTCTCTCTCTCTCCTTAGCACTCGATGACACTTGTTTGACACAACAATTTAAACTTTCTTATCTTTAAAAGGCACATTTTTAATTCTTCTTTTGAAAAAATCCTACAAGAAAAACCTTCGATTAACGTTCTTTTTTTTTGCAACAAAATTTTCACTTCACAAACGCTCGATGATTTCGTGCACTGCGAAAAAAATACCGGTAACAACTGATTTGACTTCCGCTCCGTTTCGCGAAGGCTTTCCCACAGGCGGGCGCTGTTTTTCCTCGCCGTAGTAAGGACTGACAGATGGGAAAAGCTTCAGCAGCGAGAGCTTTCAACCGGCGCGCAAGCGCATTCGCGGTACGATCCACGAACGTTGAAAGAAGAATACCGCAAATGTATTAAAAAACGAATTCAAGCAGCGGAAACGAGTTGGTTGGAAAATTCTACACCACCCAAGAGCTGGTTAAATTACACCTTCCCACAAGTTCTTATTAAAGGGCGATGTAGTTGGGTGTAGACCATGGACGATGGATGCGTTACATAAACTAAATCAGATTTCATTAGCCAATCCGGCTGGTAATGCTACTGTCTTTCCCGCGACAGTTTGTTGCTGATTGTGTTGGAGCTTTTCGCGGTGGAAATTTAATCGCGGGAAAACCTCCCCCCAAATCATTTGAAGGTTAGTGTTACATGGAAGGGAACATTCTTCCCTTTACTGACAACACAAACCACACATCAAAAACCAAAAAAAAAAACATCACCCTAGCGACCGATTGTCGTCATTTTGTGTGTGTATCGGAGTTAATTCGGTTCTCGGTATTTGCTCGATAACAAACACGCCCGTCGGGAGTTGTTTTTTTTCTCCACCCACTAGGGAAATGGGAGCAACATTATAATGGGCTTTGCTGTTGGTGCCAGAATGACGGTTGCAAAAGCAAATTATCGGAACGTTTTTTTACTTGTTTGTGGCTTGAAACAAACAAGTTTCATGACTCTTTGTATGCAAAACCTGTAAACAAAAACTTAAGGCTAGAAAAATAGATTTATGATCAGCGGCTAATAAATGGCATAAGAGGGAAGATATTTGATTGTGTTATGTTATTGTGTATTTTATTATTATTTCCAACGCTTTTATTAGTGCAAGTAATTATTCAAATTCAAGCATAAAACATGTCTATTTCATCAATCAGCAAAAGTGTTTAAAAATGTTCAAAAATAATTAAGCTAAAATGGATTTTAATTTGAAAACTATAATAAAATTTGGTACAAAATGTATACTTTTACAATTTTTAAATCATTTTTTTAAACCTCATTTAAGAAACAACCCTGCTCAGCTTATCTACTACCAAATTCTATGTTTCCGTTCCATCTTTACGACTGAAATATCCTGTTCAACAAGCGCAACTGAGCAAGGAATGCGTTGAAAAGGTCAACTCATCGGGCGGCTATTTAAAATTCACCGCACGCTCGCCAATCATAAGGTAAAAGCGAAATCCAATGTCATCAGCTGACTGTCCTGGCTGTCCACGCTGTACATGACCTGGGCACATGACATGAATTATTGTTTTCGCTTTGACAAAAGAAGCCCCCCCCCCCAAACCCATCCATCCCAGATCGTTAAGGGCTGCATTTGGCCATCCGGCTTGCTACCTCTGTATCTGTGGCCGCTGTTAACGGAAAGTGCAACCGCTGATTCAGCGATCCAGAAGCAGACGATCGCACGGGTTCTGGATCGGTTTGCACGTCACGAAACCAGGGGACGGGCACACGCATTCGGAAGCACAACTTGACAACCGCCCGGGCCAGTGCCGCTTCGTCTTTAGGCGAAGATTTCTAATTCTGACAATTGACTGACACGCCACTAGCGGCGGCTTATGATTGGCCGGAAAAGCCACCGTCCATGAGTGAGGTGACCGTTTATGGTATGATTTAAACGATTCCTTTTTTTCGCTAGTGAACGAGGGATTGAACGTGTCCAACATACGTTTGTGCGAGTTTGTTGGGAAATTATTAAAAATAACATAACATGTAAAGGATTTAATACACAATCTTAAACATCGGCACAAAATTGTCCTTCTTTTATCATTTTGCTATTTCTAAGATTTATTCTATCGAATCACATAATGTTATATAGTGAGCTCAACATTTTCCCTCTCAAAACCAATTTCTATTTTTCCATTCCTAAGCGTTCGTTTAGATTTTTCACTTTCAGTTCTATTCTCTCACGATGCGCTCGTCGTGCAGAGAAGAAAATCGAAACCATCCCCATTCTCCACCCAATCGGGGAACGGGTTTTGTTGTTTTGTTTTCGAAAACTTCATTTTCAATGCACATCAGCATAGCTCTTTATGGATGTAACATGATAACGACCACCAATATGGAAGGGGAAATAGCAGTGGGTGATCTGAACCGATCGTATGGAAGGTTCGTGTCCATGGGCAACAATGGCCCAGCGATGCATATTCCATCTCGTGTGGCTTTGACCACCGAGAGTGTGTGTGCCAGCCTCAAATGGGAACATTGAAAAGGGAAAACTCCACCGCGAGGATAGAACTTTTACCACCACCGAGACCGTTCAATGGGTGGTTTGCTTTCTTCTACACATTCTCCCTGTTTGCTGACGGAGGTGATCACAACGTTGGAGTTGAAGCTGCACACAACGTACGGGCTCTGGGTGGCATCGGCCGATATGGATCAGCTTGGGTATGTGTACACGTTTTTGCACCCGATCAGGGAAATTCACCCACGTCTACCAGGAGAAATCCCTGAGATTTCACTGTTTTGTATATAAGAAAGTAATCGAAGACTCACAAATTGTGTTGTTAAAATTGTTTTGTTTATTCTATTATTTTAATTTCTCCTGTCTAATGACCAAGAATTGCATGTTTTACCATATGCGTAAACGACTTTCAACATATAACTTAAATTCCCACTTATCACTTCACTAGCTCACAACAAACTATACTCGCATAAAGTGTGTTCTCACACACCGTATCCAAAGTATGTTGCAGCCACCATTTCTCAACCAAACTACGAATGCCCAACTACCGACTGTTGCACATATGTGCCACACACCAATCTGGCACCTTCTTTTAATGAAAGTCACACTGCTAGCGAAGTTAAACACACACATATTGTTATGCTGTCCTGCCTGCCTGAAGCGCACGACGGGTGAGCGCAGTTGCGCTCGGCGGATAAAAATAATCGCAAACCCGACGACACCGAGCGATCGATTGTGTGGATGGTGAGGTCGCCTTTGCTCACCACGCTCATCTTGCTGCTTTTTTGCGGCCAAAGGTTTCGCGCATAAATCTAGGCCATCTAATGATGAATGAACGACGCTGAGCGCTTAGCCGGCATGTCGGGTCGAAAAGGATCCTTCGCACTAGACACTGCCACTGGCAAACCGTATTGTCTCTCATCTGGCACAACTAAGTGTAGGGAAGGGTAGAGAGAGGGGTATGGGGGTTATTTGCTTCCCTCTGTTTGTTTGTTTACCCCCTTCCCAAACCCCTGCTCACCAACCATTCACCTGGTAGCAAAAACTGGTGGCATTCGAACTGTGCGCGGCAAAAGTGCATTAACGATACGCGGTGAGTTATGGCCAGTTCCGGCGGCCGCTACTTGCTGCCAACACTCCGGGTATCGAGTCGGGAATCGTTCCAGACCCAGTTAGCAAAACGGATCCCAGGGTAGCCTATCAACCCCCAATGTCCACCATCTCCCCCTCCTCACCCTCGAGAGGAAAGAATTCCCAATCGCAAATGAACATGTGTAAGATAGGGCACGGGAATTGAAGCTTTGCTATGCGCCGATTCCCATTGCCCAATGTTTGCGATATTAAACTCGCTCGCCCTCCCCAGCAATGAACAGTGAAAAGCGACAGTAGCAATGGAAAATCGCAATCGCAAAAAGAAGAAAAAAAAAGGGTAAAACACATCTCTCACCAGCCAATCTTGCCACCAGTTTTGCGCTCCGATCCCGCGCGATAATAAATGATCGGGAGCTCATCGGACAGGCTTGAGTGAATTACCGTCGATAGGGGAAAGCGTTCGCCCGGTCGGTTGGCGATCGGCCAACGGAAAATGTGCACACCCCACCCGGTGCGCACGCTGACGGGTGAGTGCATGCGGTTGGGTTGAAAATGCAACGAAGGCGATGATGGCCGCCGACCCTCACCGGTGGAAAAAGCGATAGTTTGTTCTACATTTTAATGACCCCGCCGATAAAGGATGAAGCGTTGGCCGGCTGCGAACGAAACGTTGCACAGGATAACCTTCAAACCTACTTTTACGCACACGAATCCATTAGGATCTGTCAATGGGGAGGGGGGGGGGGGAGAGTTAGTTTATTCCCCCCGACACGGGATCATAACGTTCGCTTTGCAACCGGATCTTTGTTGCCCAAGGAGGTTGCAACGGTTAGAAGGTAGATCAGTGCAAAATATGTATCGAATAAAGTACGGGATTTTCCTTTCTCTCGGTCACAAATGCGGGCTGATATATTATTTTACACACTGTGAAGTGTGGTTTTCGACGATAAATTCGTCATCTCTTTATTAGCTTTTACTCTTTCTTTTTCTTGAACCATTAAATATGAAATAGAAATATTACAACTTGATATGGATGAAACGACTATTGTTACTAAATATGAGATAAAAAAAAAGAATGTAGATTAAAAAATATATAAGAATTTGCTTCAAGACTCTTCAAGGCTTGATCATAAAATAACGTTATTAAGATATGTTCAATTTTTAAACTTATAAAATAACTTGATTAGATACACCATATATCATCATCAAATACTTTTTGTGCAAATTATTTATAATATCACTATATTTTTTAGTTTGGTTTTTGTGTGTTAAAAGATAAAATGAGACCGGTAAATCTTCGGGAACTTAGAGTAAATTATAGCCTTATGTGATTTACTTTAGTTTACAGCAGCTTTTTTGGAAGAATTGAAATACTCCTTAAGTAAAAAGGCAGCAAACAAATTAATTGTTAAATATTAAGCGGGAAATTTGTTAACTTACTTCATTTAAACAATGCAAGGTTAAAAGTGGATGATGGGTTGTTTTGATTATTTTCATTAAACACAGCTTCCTTACATTTTGTTCCTTGGATCTTGGATCAAGCAGGAATAAAAATGATAAATAGTGAATAATGTATATAATTGTTAACCTTTTCCATCAGCCCTTTCCAGATGGACACATTGTTCAAATCATCCACTGTGACAACAACCATCGCAGAAGAAAGAAAAAGTCACCCTTCAATTGTCCGATGTCCGGATGTATTGTGCAAAAAAAAAAAACAAAGAAAACAAAGCAAACATTAACCATCGTTCACTTGACATACAATTCCGGGTGAAACCATGTCCGATCCGCAAATGTTCGCAAACCTCTGCGCACCGCTAATCAATGTGACCATTCTAAACGCATCGCGCTTTCACTTTTCACCCTTGCAGCGCTAGAAGCTGCATGTCCTGCCGGTGTGCATTGCAGCGAACTTCCACCTCCATTCGATCACCTTTGCCCGAAACAGCAGCGAACCATTTCTGTGCACACAAAACATTTGCATTTTGCCGCGAGTTCGATTGGTCCGTGGTCCGAGCTGGCACTACTGCTCACTTCCAACAGTGAAGAACGTGGCTGCTGCACACCTAACAACGGCAATTCGTTAAGATGTGTCATATTGACAAACGAAGATACACGCACGACGACCGAAGAATGTGTTACAGCTTCGGTGGCGGCGAGCTGTCAGCGAACGCAATACCACCCTTTTCCAGCACCGATCCGTGGAAAACCCGTGACAAAATGTATCAACGCACAGTCTGCGCCACGTTTACGGGCTTGACAACTCATGTCCGCCTGTCGATGCTCGTTAGCATGTGTAAAATGCCGTGCCGGTGTGCCGTGCGTCGAAGATGTGCACGTCACGTCGGCGCGAGCTCGCCCGCGAATCGTCAACTGCCATCGGTAAATATGATGTTTGCATTGACCATCTGACCCCCTTCTTCTGGTTTGTTGACTCCCGGATTGACACACTTACTACCTTCGCCCGGGGCAGATTGGATGCATTCCCTCGTGCGCCAGAAGATCATCTGGATCTCGTCATGTTCAGCCAGCACCGATTAACGACTGCATCTGGCTTGGCCGCTGGCAAGGGTTCAACACGCCTGACAAACACCCATATGCACACCTTTAAGGTAGGAAAAATGGTGCAGAATAGGTGCACAAATCGATGCATAAAGTGGATATCGGAGCAAAAAAAAAACAACCCCCTAAATCTACAAACGCAACACCAACCAACCCCCTAAAGAAGGCATAAATGGGCAGGATCTTCAGGGAGAAAACCTCCGGAAAAGGCTCCTAGGTGATGAGAAAAAAAAGCA
>STHB01008010.1:0-14893 GCA_018908115.1 Anopheles rivulorum | reverse complement strand
GAAGGTAAGGTGAAGGAAAGTAACTTAAGAGCTATTATTTAAATAAGTTTTCTCAGCCCTGGTCGTTCTCACGGGCATGTTCTATGTGATAGCAACCATACGGGGAAAAGTCGCCCGTAGCAAGGATAGAAGGTTCTACAGATTACGTTTCTGTAAAGTTCTTACGGAGCATAACGAAAGAGCTCCCTAGATAAATACAATTTCCGACCTGAAAGGGTAATGCATTGTCCTTCGTATAGGCCAACACTGCTGATGTTCATGTCAACATTGTTTTAATTCTCGTCGTCTTTCTCAAAATGATGACAAGCTCAGTACAGGGGTGGACGAAAAATGATTGATTTTTGATTTTCTGTGCACCAGAAGTAGTTTTAAATAGTGATTTCGATGCGGAGCATGTATGTGTTCTAGTGAGTTTTAGATCTTCATGATGTTAACTTTATTGAGAGCGAAAAGTATTCCTTGCCGAGTATTTTCTGTAGCTGAATTAGTACGCACCTCTTGACAGGAATGCGTCACGATATTCCCCATACGATGGTTTTGTTGTTGTTGCGGCAATATCACGCAAATAACAACGGGCTTAAGGCATGTCATGTGTCCCGTGGTAACGTCAATTTGGAACCTCTTTTCACGCGTTATCGAGGTGTACGTATTCAATTATTCAGGACTTTAATTCTACATCAGAAGACTTTCCGTGTTAATGGTAGGAAAGGACAACAGAGAAGATTGAAAGTATTCTGTCCCAAAATTCAGTTCTGACGGTCAATTTTAACAAAAATAGCTCATAACAAGACCGAAAAGTCGAAGCAGTGCGAAGGCATTCAAGATATTTGGTCAGTTTGATCGTCTGTGACTTTTGGTAATCACGTACTACTCCATTTAAGATACATATTAAACCGATTGATATAGAGGTGCTATCGAATACCCTAAAGCTCCCCAGGGTATTGGAACAGATGAAATAAAAAGACTGTGACATTTACCGATCGCGTGACAACTCACCTTCAGCTGAAAACAAAGATCTTAACACGCCGTCGTCTTTGCACAGGATGTGCTCTGGATGTCGCCCAATAAATTGTGCTGCCATTAAGTAAACAACCTGCTAATGGCTATCGAGAATACTTGATACGTTTCGTACCATTGGCCTGTCGTATCAATTTGTTCAAGGTAAGAACCAAGCGTATGTGTTCAATATGTCAAGTAAAAGAAACTTTGTCTTCAATACAAAGCTGCAGTTAGTTAAGTGGCACGTACCGGGAGTGAAAATGTGGAAACCCATATCTTTTCCCCTGTTGGATTTCGGACGACTGCAAAAGCTTTATTGAGCATTGTTTTAAAACAGCTTCCAACCTTTCGAAAACATATTAATGATCCATATTCCAATCCCATTGAGCGTTTACCTTGCGATTTCGAAATAGATTACGATTCACCGGCGTTCAAGGCAATACGTGAACCTACCAAAGCACCAATTTAAAGGGGTTTGAAAATAAATTGTTATCGAAGAGTTGTACAATTTCGAGGTTTAATATCTCGGTAACACGCTCTTCTTGCTTTCGAAACATCCAGTCAGGAAAAAAACCAACCGATTGATATTAGATTGCAATCCCCAAGGTGTCATTTGTATTCCGAAGCGTCACCCCAATCCGAACGTACGAGAATAAGTAGTCAGACGTACAGAGATGACGTGCGTTCGAATGTTAGAAGTACGAAAAAAATGTATTAGAAGTTGTCAAAATAACTAAACGTCACAATTTTATACAACTTTATCGTTTGTTTACGGATGATGAGAGAAGAACTGACGATAAAATCAACGATATGTAGTATGACTTTGTGGTGAATAAGAATCATGAGATGATACAATTCAATAAATGATTTCTAGCCTTTTTATTTCTAGCTACGTACGCTAAAATCTGTGAATAATTATGAGGCATTTGGGTAACGAAGAACGTCACATTAGAGTGAAACTTTTTACATGTTTTAATGTAGCTTTTAATTTTTATTCTTGTTTGTTCCTCGAAGAGAAATATTAACTCATAAAAGAACTCAAAATATACTAATAAAATTCACAAAACATAAAACATGTATTCAAAACTTTTGATAGTAATGATGTAAATAACTAATCAAATAATCAGGACTTTGTTAATTTCAATATATCCTGTATAACCTTCACAAAAAATGGGGTTTGATTAATTCAATTACGGGATAAAAAATACACACTTTATCACCCTCAGAACAGTTAGCAATAGCAAAGCCTGTCTTTGAGAATAACAAAATAAAAAAACGCTTGCCCTCAAAGGGGAACGAGAATTGAAATTTTCAAAGTTTTCTTCACTTGTCAATAAAACACGATATTGCCCGAAAGCTTTGATTAATGATCTGCTAGGCTGACCAGCAGGATCATCTGGTTGTGTTCTGTGACCAATTGTCAGCAATTTGCAACATGATTAATGTCTTGAAACAAGTAAATTTTATGACCGTCCAATATTTTAGACATTTTTATAAATCCTTCCCTTCCATTTTCATACCAAGTGACCTTTGAACTATGTTTCCCTGTGTCTTTACTGATGTCATGAATGTGGGAATAATAAAAACGAGTTATAATTTGTTAGGAATGTTCATAATATGTTAACGAAGGAACAAAACCAATTCCATGACTTGATCACTTCATAAGATGTGTATAATGTGATATAATGCAGGCCGTTAACAATTTTATAAATAATGCTGAAAGTCTATCGACAAATGGCAAACACGTGTCGTCACGAATGATGTTATCACGTCTGAGTTAGGCAGTGTGACGTCAAAATGTGTATTGAGGCTCATTGCTTCTATCCTTACGGAGAATTCCATCGAATAACCGCCAATTAGGACACGAAAATGATCAACTAATCTTAATTAAATGGTAGTCATGCTTTCTATCACAATAGTAACGGTTGCGTGATTCGGAAGTAACCATCGCCTAACATTCCTCGTCAGCATTTGTCATGACAATACTCCAACTAAGAAGTTGGGGTAATTATCAACAGTGAACATGAAGTGTGTTAACATGAAGTACAAAGTGTGAAACGGTTCAGGTACTATGCATCAAATCATGTCTGTCCTTCAACAACGATAGTTCTTTACTGCACGTCACGTTTTGAGTTCCTCTCTGCAAGCAAGAACCTACACCGATACACTGGAGGAATTTATTTCAGCAACTTTATTTTTACATTGCATCAAATTAAATTTGCATAATGTTGTCTCCTTATCAATTTACAACACGCGTAAAAGGATCCTTTATATTTTCAAACCCGCCTTTTCGGGTATCATTTCTTCAATGCTCTCACTCTGTCAAATTCTATTGGTGAGAGAATTCGATAAACTCGCTAGCATAATGGCATACAGGCGGCGAATGAAAATTAAAGTGAAATCAACACTTGGCTAACAACATTACAAAAAGGCGACACTTTTGGGGCGGTATGGTCGCTTTCACGATTTAGGCAATTCACTGATTCGTCCGTGTAGAAGGCGAATGTGTAAACATTTTTCTCTCAAAGAAACCGAAAGGTATTCTTCGCTTATACCGATGCGGTATAGAGGGTTGAGGTTCTTCATGGAATGATTTGCATAATGTCTGTATTTTTAGAAGAACGATATTCCAATACAATTGAAGAGAACCTAATTTAATTCTTGATGCCGCTACGTGTTGACAATGTACAACAGATACCACCGTTGACTCAAATACTGAAAGCTTCCAGTTGACAGTTGACAAGTGAAACTGAAACAGAGTTCAAGTGAGCGTAAAAGACGTAGAATCTGTGCAGTGCTATGCAGCATGCTATCAGTTTAACATTTCTTTTCAGTATTATTCTATGGACAAATCATATTAGCATATGATACAGTACACAGTTGGAATTATTCAATATTCTTTAGCCTGTTCGAGGATACTTCACCAGAAGAAGGTCACACTAGAATATGCCTAATGTCGAAAACTTTCCTACGATCGTTCAAGGAACATTAACCACAAAATCTCTTTCCTCATAATAACGAATAAGCCGTCCAACGTTGTTTTCGTGTTCTACCTAGTGGCTACTGTCACTTCGACAAACGGTAGGAAAAAACTCGTAAATAGTATGGATCTTTCACTGACTCTCGATGCACTTTTAAATTTTTATATTTTTAGCAATATTTTATTTTTTTGGCGACCTATGTATAACCTATCTTTCATCACGCAAGTTATCTAGTTATCTATCATCGTCCTTGTGGATAAAGAACCAAACTTTGCCACCAGATCCGTTTGCAGTGCGTAGGTAAGAGGATGGCAAATTGGAAAAGTATTGCCAATGGGGGCCAATTGTAGCAACAGACCACAAACATTAAGTTTATTATTGGTGCGGAAGACGTCCTCATTTTCTAGGAATTTACATTATTATTACTCGCAGAAAAGTCGTGCTTGCTGTACAACGTTCCCTTAGCATGAAGCAGAAAGGTTCCATGCAGTTCACGACATGGTTAAGAAAAGGGGTGTAATTGAAGGATGATAGAGCGAACTTCCTGCCCTTAGTTTAGTGGATAAAACTTCGAAACGATGAGAAATTGGTTCAAATTGCACTTCAGATGTGGGTAACTTTCAAAAACAGACATTTTATTCTCTGCGTAGACTCGACAGAATGTAAAAATTAGTTAAACTATTCAAATTGTTCAAATTCTAAGTAAAAAATCAAGAACTAAACCTTTTCTTTGTAAGCATTTAAATAATTGGAAAATTGATATAAATACTTACCATGTTTCTTATATTTCGGATTAGTAGCTAAAATAAAAGAGAAGCCATCACCCAAGATGTAAAGTTTAAAGAGACGAGTTTGGGAAATTGTTTCTTTTCGTTTTATTTTAAATTGCATCACATATACCTTCCATACAATACGTACATACTTCCTTTACAAAAATAATTGAAAAACAAACACCCTAACCATGACCATAATGAAATTCTTATAGCATATTGAGTAATGTTTGTCTAACGTTTGTTTGATGTAGCCTTTCGTTGGTGAATATACTGCTGAACCAAGAAAGTTATCGTTCGCTCTTTGACGCCTTCGAAAATCCAACCTTAGTACTGTTCCAGAATCTTATTGCTCATGGTGGCATTGTAGGATTATTTTCTGAATGCATCTAATCGTGAAATAAGGCTGTTTTGGATTATTTAGCAAACAGTTTGTTTGCGTGAGTATTCAAGTTGATCAAATTGAAACCTGTAAATAAAGGAAAAGGACAAAGAAAAAAATGCAGTACGATTTATCATGTATGACACAATGTTTATCATTTAATATAGCATTAAATCAAACCAAAGGGACTTGAGGTGAAATACTTGATAGCCGTTAGTTATTGATTACAATAAAATGTTATATCGTCGGACATGAATGAGCGGAAGTTCATAAAACTGCAATTGTTCTGCTCGTCCTAAAACGCATGATCCAGCATATAGGATCATCTGTTTAACGGTGATATGCTAAGGATGTAACAGACTTAAACGTTTCACGACACGATACGTTACAAAATTTCAATTATTAATTTCTCCGAATCCTTGGTTAAATTGTTAAAAGGTTTATGAATCTGACAAACCCTTGAGAGTATCTTTCGGTTTCAGAGCTCACCGCAATAAAACTTCTGGAAGCGAAAACACGACCAAACTGAGTTACCAATGAGCAAAAGCGAATACAGAACTCAATCAAAACGTTGATCGTTTACTTGTTAGTACGCAACACAATCTGGTAGCAGCAATCTGATCCCAACCAGCGTCATACCATCAAGTATTACTCATCGCCTACGAAGCGCCAAGGGAATGTACCATCGAAACTCCCATCACACAAACGCGCTTGTCGCATTCGGCGATGTGCGAATGAATGGGATAGTGCGTTCGACTAAAGCACAGAGACCGGTTAAAAGGATGTCAGAATCCTTGGATGGTTAGGAAAAAAAAAAAATAAAAACAAAAATCGCGTCACAAATGGCGAACCAAAGCTGAACTCGAGCTGAACTCTCGGTCGAGAATCAGAGCCACATTTTATGTGCACATCCGAGCACGTGTGTTTGTGATAGCGATGGGTTCTGCTGAGCAAGGGATCGGTATCACGAAGGACGGATTGGATATAAAAGAATGATGATGATAACGAACATTGGATGAACATCAGAACGTCGTCAGTGTGTGAGTGAACAATCTGTAGTATCATCATTTTCATCAGCGACAATCATTACTAGTCACAGACACAATGAAAGGAATCATCGAAATAAGTTAGAATTTTAGCTGCTTCTCGCTCTTTTTATCATTGTATTCTTGTAGAATGTGGACATGTTTGTAGCCTTTGGGGTGAGTCTCTTCATATGAGTTTGTTTCTATGTTTGGGTGATTTCCGTGTATACCTTCTAAGGCCACTCAGGGATGAAAGGAAGAAGGAAGTTGTTTACAGTTCATTCTCGCCATGCGCCGCATTCGCCGTTCGTGAGGTATATAGCAATTGAAGGCAAAGGAAATCCCTGCTCCAGAATCGTGGTGTGCGCTTCTATTGAATAAAGCTTCGCTCTCAGTTCACACCGCCACATTTATATACCGCCACATTTAGATGGTAAAGTTTAAAGCATAGCGTAGAACCCATTTAGCGCTTGTTTCCTCGTTTTATAAAGCTTCTTCATTAAGCTCGCGAAATATTCGAGTGTTCTATTTTTGTGTTGAGGTTGGTTGGATTTAGTTTGTTAGTTACAAAGTTTTGTTTCATTGTCATGACTTGTTATCTTTTTGATAGAATAAAAAAATATTCAATTTCAAAAAGTGAAGGATTCGAAGCATCTTTCGTACATTAATTTATTTCGTTATATATTAATTTTTATTCATGATTATTTACTTATGAATATTTTCCTTCATCAAAAGTAATGAGGAGATAACACAGGGAAGAAAAATCTTAGATGATTTCTTATCAAACTATTTTTCTCTCTCTTAAAACAGTCAGTCACCGACCCTCACAAAAGCACTTTAGGCGTAGCGAAGGTTACCGAACCAGCATAAAATATATTCTGGTGTTAAACAGTTTCGACTTTCTTTTTTTTACGAACAACTGACTGGAGCAAGAATACACATACCACATTGAGGGGGGATAATTTTACAGCAAACTGATGTTTGCTCTAGACTCGTTTAGTCCTCGCTTTCACCAATGTTTCACCAAAAAGACACCCACAGTAACGCCACTCGGTGGCTGTAGCGTATAGAAGCTGTCTGACTATAAAAAATGAGGTAAAGAGATTTACAAATAAGAGCATCTAAAGCACATGGCACGTCGTGTACCGTCGAGATAAAGCCACGTATTCTATACCATTTCCGTTGTCTTGTTTTGTCAAGAAGGATAAAATCTTTTTTAGAAAGTCATAAAAGCAACCGAACTACAGTTTCTTTCTCATTCTAGCAAACATCACAGCGTATTGCTACTGTTGTATGACCGGCAAGAGTTGGATTACATTAGTATAATGAGAAGTTTATGGGTTCATCCTCAGACTGTGATCGCCGCTACGACAACCCAGCGTAAATATCACATCAAAAGGCTTATGTTGCAAGTTTTGACGTCGAAAATGGGGTGTCTAATGAATTAAATCTTAGTGGATTGTGGGTCCTGTGATAACTCCAGATACGTTTGTGGGTTGGTTGCGTTTTTTGAGTTAAGTGGGTTAAGGTAGGTGTTTATTTTATCGATTGCAATGAATGTGAGTGTGTACGACAAATATTCATACAAATAAAGATTACTTTTTGCATGAATATTCACATAAATTTGAACAACGTTTGTGCAACGTTTTAAAGTAATATTCATTACCAATGTTGACAAGAGTCAATTGTTGGGAAAATCTTTTCAGCTGTGAACGTTCTGTACAACCAAAGCCATCTGCATCTACAGGTATTTCAGATAGGTTGTCATGTCAAAATCATTTATTTCCAGCGTGGTCTACATTATGAATCATTATATTTTAAAATTCTAACGTAAATGGCTTTCCAGCAAGGCACAGCTGTGTTTGGAGAGAAAGAAAATTCTCAAAAAGAAGAGGAGAGATTCAATGCTCTTCACGAAGGAACTAATAAAATATTTAGATAGTAAATGACTTGGATTTATTCAGGTTGAAGAACGATCTCTTATTGTAGATTTTTTTAGCTGGAAAGAAAAATCATACAACTTCCAATGTGATCAATAAAAAACATAAAAATACAATTTTCACATGCCCAGGTAAACCAACATAGCAAATGGGTGTCTTATAGTTTGTTATCATCGGCATGGAGTTCAGCTGGTCTGACAGTTGACCTTCTTAAAAAAAACAAGCATATCATAAACCCACAGATTAACGTTTTGCATGGCCTGCTCGTTGAAAAATACTGACACAGCGTAAAAGATTGTCCAAACTTACTAAGGAGGGATCAAGTGTCACGGATTTCGATTTCTTTACGTGCCACACGTCAAACTTCCGATTACATCAGGGATTATGTTCCATAAAACAGTAAATAAGCAACGGTTCCAAATTGTATGGAAAGTAATCAAACGCATTAATGGTAAACGCTTCTGTTGTGGACCTGGAACGCATTTTGTGTGGGTGAATGTGAGTGACATATGTCACACCGCCTATCAGTCACTTTGGTGTGGTGCTTGATGACAAATCATACTACTCAGCAAGAGTAAAAAAAAGTCTCTCTTCATTCATACACACCCAGTAGCGTGTAAATGCTACTTCTATGTGGTTTCTGTCTTATTTAAAAATATGAAATAGAAAATGTCACACTCCTAGCTTTTGATAATCGTGTAGCTGTCACATCGTAGACCTAGCGGAACAAACTGTCCATAATATGTGATATTTATTGTATTTTCAAGAGATTTTGGGCTGGACATTTACAATCAGCTTATATGTAGGCTCAGAGGGTTACGAACAACAATGTTTGAATGTATGTTTGGTTCCTGATTTAATTATATTAATTACAGTTTTTATTAAAAAGTACAACTTACTACATCTCTGTAAGTGTAAGCTTTCTTCACCATCGCAGAAAACCAATCCGTTGTACGCTTTCTCAACAAAACAAAAAACATAAATAAATAATCTTTATTAGGATTTACTTCTTACTGTATACTCCAATGTACTTCAGTTCATAGCGTACGTCCATCATTCATGAATCATTTACCACATAATGTTTGCTCCCCACCGAAGGCATATTGTCGAGTTTCTGTGTCTGTTCATCGTTGCTGTTCTGAACGATTGACACACGACACCGTACAGATGCTGTTGTCGCTGAGAGTTTTGTGTAATCTGTTTTCGATTTAGTATCAATAATTCAGCACCAATTTCCCAAAACTCGATTGACCCTGTGGACACCCTACAAGATTTTCTCTCTAGTTGTTACTGCAGACAGGCAGACATCCAGCATAAATCAGAAGCTGCTCCACTGCTGGAGCTAACGAGCAAATCATAAATCCTTATCGATTGATGTTTGCTTAGTGATGATTTCGTGTTTTGAAGAAAGTAGGAAAAGAAACCGCAGATAGGAAGATGAGCATATGGCACGACGTCTTAAGCTGTAGTGTAACATTGCCAACAACGCCACTTCATCGATTGCTCCGAAGACAAGCAAACACAATTCTATCGTTGATTCCTTGGGCGGTGTTTGTCGTCGATTGATTTGACCTATTTTTGTCGAAAAGTATAATAAGATCCTGGATCCTGGAAACAGCATGAAATACATTCAAGCTGAACCGTCGAACAGATTTTTCTAAAGAACTTCATTCATATCTAAACAGTGAAAATATAATGGGTACTACCAAATTTTAGATGGATGAGAGAAATCGATCTTTTAGTGGTTCTTGTTATATCAGATACAGTAAATACTTGGATTACTCGGACTTTTATGTCTTGTTTCGACAATGAATAAGAGCAATACTTACACCTTACTCCAACAATCGTTTGATAAAAACAATCCTAGCCGCTCTTTGTTGTAGATTGTAACAGATGATAACCTTTCATCAACTTATTTCATTATAGTTTCAAAACATGTTTGGGCGCCGTGAGCGAAAGGTGAGTGATTTCATTTATTTTCATATTTTCATTTATTTCGAGGACATAACGTCATGAATCCACTCCGTATAGCTACTAGAGGGTGTGGAATTAACACTTTGATACGTTTAGCTACTAGAGGGTGTGGAATAAATAATTATTATTTTCGAATGCTGCATTTAGAACATATAGAAATGGGAACACGAATATCACACCTATCTTCAAGAATATTAACTCTTCATACAGCACCTTACAATCAAATGGATCCAGCGGTGATGAAGAATAACACCATATCATAAGAATTTATACAATAGTTAGTTCACCATTAACGAAAGAATACCAACTTAGTATCACACACATCTATAGCTAAGTAAACAATACCGCGTTGAAACCACATGCTACTGACGATGTTCGTTTGCCCAAGAAAACTTATCATACCCCTGTATCTATTATTTTCTCACAGTACTCATTTTGCCGGGACTGCAGCATGCTCTTTTTTGATGCGTGGCCGACGTTCGCCAGTGTTACAGTTTAAATCAAATTTTCATTACGGATTTGATACACAATGCAATATTTGTTGCACTTGTTCGTTGCTCAGAAATAACAACGAAACTCAACTTTCCTTTTAGCTGGGAAAACTCTGGGGCACTATTGCATTGCCTTCACTTTAGTCACTCTCATTCTTCATATCTCTTGAAGCAATTGACACGTGACCTCCAACGGGTAGGTAATGTACACGTTATGATTTGTCCTGAGTTCTTAGCATTTCCGTTGGGCCAGCTAGGATACTGCTCGTAAAATTATCAATCCTTCAACTTGTCGCGTGTTTGACCGAACACTTGTTCCGTGCATCATGGCCGCATGCACGTGTCGAGCATTGGTGCATCGAATGGTCTCACGCCACAAGCGTGATGGAAGATTCTGCTCATTTCGCTAATTCCCCAGATACTCGAGTGGAAAGAGTAATTGGAAAATTGAAAAGCATATACTTTTGATTTATGCCCATGACGGGTTGGAACTATGAAATCAGACATTCGGAAATCAGAGACGTGATGCATAGGGATGTCGAATGAGTGAAATGAAGACGAACAAAATATGTAATTGAGTATTATCATAAAGTTATGGATTGAACTATTTGGGAACCTTTTTTTGTTAAATAAATACGACTTAAATTCGATTTGCAAAGCCAAATTCACAATTTACAAACATTATACACCCGACCAAGCTACTTATTACTTATATTGTTTCTACGCATTAATCATTCATACTTAATGTTTCTAATGAACCTAGTTTCGAAGTTTTTACAATACAATTAGTGAATATTGGAATGGCAAGTAATTCGTTCTAACTTAAACAATATTCTGATGAAACATTTAATGTTAATGTTGATATTCATTCCAACGTAACTCTTCCGAAAAGACTATTACCCACACAAAAACATTATCCTCGAACCATCATGAATCGAAATAAAGGTCTAGGATTCTGGAACGAATCGGAAAATTGTCACAACCCCTGAGCGCAATCTCTCCCAACCCCGATAGCTTTGTTACTGCTCGGTGTATTCACATCGCTGGCCTTTGCTTTGGTCACGGTTCTTGCCTGTGTGAGGAATGTTACAGTTTTCTGCAACATTGGCAAAGGGTGACGCGGTATTTACAGAAACAGATGTTTTATTTACACCAGATTATACGGGAAGGAAGCGTGTTAAATATTATGATGATTGATTTTAACAGTTTATTGCATACGGCTGGGGGATGAGTCTATTTTTCATCATTGCATTACATTTACATTATATTTTATGAAACTTAATCTCTAACTATCCATAACAATATGTTTTTTTAATTTTGCTCCACTTGATAAAGTACATTATGAAATTTACCCTAAATCTAACACTCCTACATTGCTTGATGGACTTTTTTCAATAAAATAATAAATAATGAATTAACTTGAACTAGGAGGCTCGTCCGCCACACGAAAAATGAGAAACAAATGAGCGCGATAATCCACTGACGTTAACCCCACAAAGAAAACAGCTTCGAAATAAAATTGAACGGTCTGAATGGTAAAAGGACATTTGGGCTATGCGGTAGCAGAAGGAAGTACGTTTCAGATTCTGATTTTCTCTCTCACTTGTCGTCACATATTTTCCACGCTAACCTTCACATCGTCACATCGATAGACGGCAATCGTTTCCCTACTTTGATATGGAACATCCAGCAAGTCATCTCTCATTTCCGATCCCTTCCCATTCATGATTGTTCCCAAACATCATCGAAGGCTTGGCTGAAAATGTGCCCCCAAGGGATGTGATTCGTGCAGATCTAGATCTATCTTCTTCACGGTCTTATCGATTAGCGAAACAAATGATAGGGGTGGTCGGCATCCGTATGTTGGCTCTATCAAGTTGATGATGTGCTATAATTTCCTGTATTGTTCTCTTACATAGAAAAACCACACAACAAACGATTGAAAAGGCAAGTGAGGAATTTTGCAATATGTCTTGTTTTCATCAAGGACAAGGAGAGTGGAATGACATGTTGAATGCAAGTTACTTATAAAGGAAAACATTTCAGTAATCAATTTCCTTAAAGGGTGATCTAGTTAAAAATGAACAAGAACGTGTTGCATCCTGCGGACCAAACCATTCCTATAATTACAAGGTAGAATATATTTGGGTAATATTTATTTTTCCTATACCATGGCAACGATCCGGTGCTATGGAGTAACTAAATGCTGGGTGGCAGCACATGGCCACCATACGATTACTTAGTTAAGATACTTCGAACAGCCACGATGGATTAACTTGATGTGTGGCCTTCCCTAGGGAAATGTATATTAGACTAGGGCGTAGCATTAAATATCCGAAGCTCCCCTGGTCACATGCTAACATTACGATATTATAACCCAGTCTCGCGTGTTGAATCAGCGAAAGATTGCGTGCAGAGACTGTTTGTCTGATTTTCGAACTGATTAACACTGAGACTTTCCCCAACGAATCAAGTCTCTTTAGGTGCAAATTCCTAGTGCGGGAAGCATAAAGCATATTCTACTGCCGTTCGAGGACATTCGATTCACAATTTTGTACGCGAAATGAGTATAACGAAGGAATTTAATTACGTGTCATTTTGTTTGGTGACAAATCAGTTTTATCCTTTGAGAAGTCATGTCAGACAGGTTTTGTTTGATACAGCGAAACGATCCTTCTGATACGTTGTATGGTACCTCAATATCTTAACATCGATAAGCCGATTGATGCTTCTTATGTATACAATTTGTTTGTTTTATGTTGTATGTCTTTAATGTATTTGTTCTCTGGTACTCAAGTTAATGTTTTATATCGAAAAATGAATGTCCTCTCAAGCTTCCAGCCATTTACAATACAATGTTTTATCTACACACAACGTGGCTTGTAATGATAAATCCGGGTTCCTAGATTTAGTAAATACCACACTGCGTCAATACCACCTTTTCCGAGTCAATAAACGTAAATTATTGGACTGTAAAATGTTCATTGTCACTTTCCAAAACAATCTAACCGCACTACAGGATACAATAATTACAACACCTTTGGTCCAATGCATGAGCAGTTGTTGAGCCAAAACGGTGCAATAAATTCTCTAAATATTGATAAGGCCATAACGGACGAACAGTTGAACAGATTCCTCTTCTCGCTTAAACACGTGGGTAGCGGACGGTAATGAGGGTTCGTATAGGTGAATGCAAATAAAAAAGCCGTTCCAAGCACATATTGATAAGCCATGATTTATTGTACCAAGACACAGTTGGAAGGTACGGTTGAAAGTATAATATAATCATTTACGTTCGAAATGTAGTTCAATCCGCTCAGCACAGCTGATGTTTGCCCAGGGTTCGCTGTTATGTGCATCTGTTGAAATATTTTGTCTCATTCCCTACGCATTACAGACGCTTTTTTTTATCACAGATGTAATATTTTAGTCTGCTTATCATATAATTTTATCGTGACTCACATGAAGGTATCGGTAAATTCGTTTAAAAACGTATAAATGATCCATTTATATTAATTTTAACATATTCTTCATTCAACTTGCCGTTTTCTAAACATGCTTTGATCTTCATATTTACGTGCGGTTCAACAAGATAAAGAGACCGCAAAACACGTCATACTCATGCCTTCGGTGATTGCCAAATAAAGTTGTTCCACTTATTCGAAAAACATATGTCCGCACCGTATCACATTGTATACGCAACTACTGGTAGAATCTGTTTCCGGTGTGAAAACACGGTTTGTATGTTGTGTCTGACTTTAATGTTTATACATGGTGACATATCGCTTCCTATCTGTAAATAAAAACCGTTCCACACTGTCTGCATGGCGAATGGAAATAAAACGATGGCAAAAACCATTCGCTGGCGCCTAACCACGACATGCCAATACGACCAAGCCAATGAGCTAATGTTAGCTGCACAAGAGCATATGGTGTGGTTGTGATATACAAACAAGTTATGCTCTGAAAGTAGAATGTTTTTTGTGGTTCAAAGATTTATAGTGTTCGATGTCCTAAAATAGGGTCACCACAATCATTTGAATAACTTCTCATACGATTAATGCAATACATTCCTTTCTTAGCTCAGTTTGATGATACACTCCAGAGGATTCATATTTCGATGTTTTGATATCCTTAGTTAAAAGACTGCCATCAAGTGTAAGTGGAATCGTAGAAAACATCCAATTTATCAATCTACATTCGTATTTAAACACAATACATACTGTTTCGCATCCAACTCAAAGGATCCTTATGTCCAACATAAGGAGTGCAAAATTCTCTTGCGTTTCTTGATGAACAGTAGTAGCAATTAAATTTCAATTATGACATGT
>STHB01008003.1:0-14895 GCA_018908115.1 Anopheles rivulorum | reverse complement strand
GCAACATGTTCGACATGAGCATACCGGGCACCGGTAACAGTGGTTCCGTCGTCCATCCGCCTCTCTCGCTGACCGCCGCCAAGGAGCTCTGGATCTTCTGGTACGGCGAGGAACCGGACCTGACCGACCTGGTCGCACCGGAGCTGCTCAACTCGACCGGTAAGTAATGGCTATTATAAAGAAATCACAAAAAGACGAAACAGGTAGATATGGTAAGCCCTAATCGCGGAAGAATATGCGGAACTTGCAAACGAATCTTACTTTAAGCCAATGCCCAATTATTGTTGATATTTAAATTGGATTGGTTTAATTCGTGATAAAATGATTCTAGGCAAAAAGAGGATTTTATTGCCTTTGAATTGTTAAAATCTATTAGATTGATCAATTCTGGTTCGTTTTATATGAAGTTCATACGGAGGCATCGCACGTACGACATTACATTTGTACGTGTACTGATCTCCCGGTTGTTGCAAGCATCATCATGCAGGGCATTTTGTGAGGACTGTCGGCTAGTGGAAGTCAGTTCAAAACAACCATGTAAATACGTCCGACACGGCCCATCATCATCACACATCATCACCCTCAGCAGCAGCAGCAGCAGCATCATTATCCATCATCGGCTCTCTCTCGGTGGTGACTCTAATACCTATTTCCGTTTCGATTCGCTTACACGGAGTTTCTTTCTCGCACAGCTGCTCAAGGTTAACTGGTTTTCTTGCAAGCTAAGTGTTGTGTCGATTGTTGCTTTTTTTTTGTTGTTGTGCCGGTGTGGTACAACTTCACTCAGTCAACCGGGGTGAGATTGGAGGAGGGTATTGTATTTCTACCTTTTTCGCCTTGCATCCGGGAATAACGCAAGCGGTGAAAGGATCTTTAAAGGAACTAAGGTGCAAAAGCGAGAAGCAATGAAATGAGGTGGGTTTCCGTTTTTGTGGTGTTTTCATTTTTCTTTCCCTTGCCGTTGCAACCACTTCCGAATGATTAATATATACCTGGAAACCAGTTTTAGTCTTTTTCGGGTTTACCTCTGCTTTTAGACACTCTCTGCTTATGTCCTTTCCTTGTTAGGAGAAGTTTGTTTTACTACAAAAAAATAGCTAAATTCAATGATCAATGCTGTATCAATCAATTTCGCGTAACGTATGGCGCAAACGAGTCGAGCCTTTTGAAAATATTCGTGTCATTGGTACAAACGAAACTGGAAGGAAAAAACCCGCTCGAAGGACATGCACTACCCAGCCTGTGTTACCAGTGCAATTAAATTTGGATCACTCCAGATTTGTTTTGCTTTCGGAAGTTTTTTGAGCTTGTGGTTGTGGGTTAACCAAAAAATAATTTTCCCATGGCGCTCAACTAAATGGTTGGAGAACCTCCTTCAAAAGCGAAAACCGCATATCACACTGATAAGATAATATAGGGTGATACAGTCAAAGGAATCGCAATTTTCGCTATCAAAACAAGAATTGTTGTCTGACGCTCACTGCCGAACAACGAAATAAGATATTATTGCTCTCACAATTCATTCGGCCTAAAACATTAGCAGGAAGCAGGAAATATATTGGTGGTTCGTAGTATGACATTTATTGGAGAGTCATTCACAGTAGAATAGGATCTCATACCCCATCTTGATAACTATACCCTTGTCGAAACAGCCAGGTGTGGTGGATCTTGACGATATTCGCTGTGCTCTGCTCAACCGCAACAAAGTACGGCTTTTTGCTTCACGTCCGTCGTTTGCTGCTTCAGAAAACTCGATTAAAAATCCAATACCCAAGCAACTCTTCGCTTGTCGTGCGTAGCGCATAACCGAATGAATGCCGCCTCCGTACAAAGCGAGGAACGGAGATGAATATTTCCCTAGGTCTCTTTAGTTGTTACCCCGAGGCCGTTCCCGTGCTCCGTGCTGGTCGAGGTGTGTATGTGGAGTTCGTTAAACCTTCAGCGCCCGCACAAAACCATCCATTTTACGTATAGCATCGTCTGCGCCGTGGGAAACCCGTCTATCACGACGCCGCACGGCAGAGAGGCAGGCCGTCCGGGCTTTTCGCTCAATCCATTCTCGAAACCCGGGTGGAGGGCAATATAGGCTTCACCGCGCACAGCCCAGCTGTGTGTGCTGTTGGTCTACACGCGCTACACTTCGGGATATTCATTTCGCGGCTGGGCCCTTATGTACCCGTTTTTTGCCGGGTCCGTTGTGTGTCCGTGTGCTGCAATAAGCTGTCTGCCCCTCTTCTAGCGGTTGATGCTTTTTGGATGCTGACGAGATGAGATGGGTTCCTTCGAATTCCACTCACCAACCGGAGCACTCTCGACCACAGCGCCACTGCACGATGGGTAAAGGTAAACGAAATCGAGCAAAGCCTTCCATTTTATCGCACTTTGTGTGTCGTGTATGTGGCGTTATGCTGCCACCGCTGGTCCGTTAGTTGGGTTAGAAAAAGGGTTCCGTTACGACGACCACTTGACTCCACCATTCGCATCGATTCGCACGCGAGACCTGGAGTATGCTCTGTTTTTTTTTTTTGATCTCAACACCCAACTCCCTATATCATTCGAAGAGAGTTTTCCTCGAAACTAGCGGAAATTTGGTAAATGAACAAAATGGGATTGAATTGATTCTTTTTTTTTAGAGTCAGATCATCGTTCGTTTTGAATTTTACCCAGGCACTTTTTTTTCTCCATAAAGGTAGCTGTGTGTGTATGCGTATTTGTGGGAGTTTGTAGTGGGAATTGTACGGTTACTTCCTCTTCCTTTGACGCACCTTTTACCTTCTTCTCACTCTGAGGTTTTTATTCGTTATTCTCGAACGGCTTCGATTCCAAAGGTCTCCGTCGTTGGTTCGCGCGCGAATCTACCCTAAAAACCGGTTTTCTAAAAAAGCGAAATTCAACCCTCTCTAAATCCCTCCACAAAAACAACACTCCTCATATCTGTCTCTCTTTACACTGCGAATGGGCATGAGTCGTCGTTGTGGAACTATATCTTCTATGCAGGAACTATATTTCAGTGTCCAGCTTTTGTGCGCGTGTTTGTGTGTGTGTATTTATGGTTGTATTTGCTTAGTCTCTTAGGTGAGTTAGGATGGTGGTAAACTGCTGGTAGTATCTTTCACCGGTAGTTTGAATTACGCTGCTGTTGGTGAAAGGGGGATGGTTTTGCGATTGGTAGAGCTGTCCATTTTCACGCTTACCCAGACTGCCGGATGTGGAAGTACATCCGGGCATTACGCGAGATGATGATGATGTGTCTTGTAGCGTTTGGTCTTCAAACTAGTAAAATGGGAGAGAGGTTCGTAGATGGATAGATGAACGGAAAACGTAAACGGGAATGAATGAAGGTGAATCGAAAAAAAATTGTAAATTGTAAGATTGAAAGCTGTAGTTGATAGTTATTTTAGTAAAATTGCTCACTGAATATTGCTTATCTTTTATTATGAATGGCTTTTTTCGAATTTGTTCGAATTTTTAAAAGCTACATTTAAAGAAGCATTTAATTTTACTGATATTGTGTTATTATTTGGCGCGATTGTGTTATTATCTGTACGGCATTGTTATTTACGGTGACAGTGTGATATTTAGAGTTCATCACCAACATCATCAATATGTTTGCTTTTTGTGCTGCAGTTTGAAAATATTGCGATATCATCTTTTACTATTGTGCAATATGGTGATAATTTTGCGATGTCATCTGGAATTTCTAAAACTCGCAGTAAAGTAACTAATTTTTCCGATCATGCAGACTTTCCACTTTCCAAAGGAAAAAAAAAATATAACCGGTATTAGGTTATGCTGGAGCTTAAGCGTGTGTGTCCTTAGCGAATAGAGATTTATTGTCAAGGATTTCGCATGCTGTAAAACCAGAAACTGGAAAATTTATTAAAATATCTCCCACCCATAAGTGGTTCAGAAATCTCGTTTTCTTGCACGGCTACGATATCGATTCTTAATGTTCCATCCCGAAAAATCTAAGCTTTCTGGCATGGCACTCTGATTCGCTGTGTAGGAAGATACTTGTCGTTTTTTGTGTGTCATAAATACGACGCATACCTTTCTCACTCTCTCATTGCGGAGGATAAAACGAGGATTATTCGCTTTGCGTACTCTGCATTCCCTGAATCTGACGGACACGAACGGGGAAGTAGTATCGGGTAATTTGGCAGGGAATAGAAGCCATGGCTCATCTTTCATTATCACTATCAGTAAATCTTCATCATCGGAGGGTATTATTTTTTTGTGGCGTAGGTTGGTAATATGATCGTTTTACCGTCCATCGTCATCATCACCGTTGGGTCTTGTACATGTGTGCAGTATGTGCACAAGAGCATAAAGTGTATTGCACCTTTTTGCGCCTTCTGTGGGTGGAAATATCCCGCAAGGATAAAGTCATGAAAACGAACGTTTGCGATGGGGAAGGTCTGTCTTTGGACTTGCTGCTGCTGCTGCTGCTGCAAAAGCATTTCATTTCAATTTCCTTTTTCCCACAGGCGTTCCATTGCATCCATTTCCTGCCTTCGCCCAAGTCGCATGGGTACGACATAGTTTCAATCCTCTGTACGAGGTAATAATACCAGTCGGTTCAACTATGGTATGGGTTGGTAGATAGTCCGCTTAGGAAAAAGTATATAACCTATCCGGCGGCAACTAGGCTCTCTGGTCTGGTGCTCGTTGCATCGACTCCCTTACCATTCAGCTATTCATTTCCCAGTTGATGACGTTTCCAACTTCTCTGACGTGTGTGAGGAAGCGTTTGCTCCGTTAGCGCACCGGTGGAACGTTGTCAACGTGTATAAAGGTATCTTGACCAGGGCAGACCAGGAAAAGGTTAAAAGTTAACTGGAAAATGGGTTCCTATTTTACACGTGAATCTGTTTGGGAATGTTGAATTAATGAGTATAGGAGTTGTGATGTATTTTTGGTGACTTCTGATAAGTTTGAAGAAGCGATTTAACATACTTTTTAAAAAATAAAGCGAAAAATTAAGGTATGACCATTAGAAGCAACAAGTAGTTTTTCCCTCAAGGTGTCAAATTGAATCATATTGAGATGAAAATATACGGCGCATCAGCTATGATTTATCCCCGCCGTCCCTGCGTGTTTATCTGACGTTCATTGCACTTGACATTTGTTGGAGAGAAAATGTGTCACACTTAATGAAATCAGCAAACCACCCTTGCACCCCTCATCCCTCGTTTATTACGATCCACGACCTCCGCAGCTAGGGCACGGCAAAATCGAAGCAATTAATCGCTGGCAACAAAGCGGCAACAACATTTTAGCATCCAACCGACTGAGGGGTCGCGGGTCGCCGCCGGATTTGCAGGGAAAAAGGTGAAGGTTCTCCCCCGAGCGCGGCGACCTTTATGCTTCTTTGGTGTCCACGCGCCTGTGGTGTTGCAGTATGCGCGCGCCCATCTCGCGCGCGCTTGTGTGGGTTGATCCTCGCCGTCCGGTCGTTCGGCCTGTGTGAGTGTGTGTGTTGTCCGCAATAGAAAGCCTACGCCGTGTCTACGTCAAGGAACAGCCCACCCGGTAAACGAGGAAAAACGGTTTTCCGCCTGTGTTTGACAGGCCAAAGACACGGGCGAACGGATGGGTGGCAGAGTGGAGTTTGTTTAACATGGCTGGAAGATGTGTGTGGTGTGGTGGTGTGTTGCGGTTTGTGGATGGTTACGCAAAAACCGATTTTATGTATTGATCGATAATGTGTTCCATTGCCATATCTATGTTTCTATGTTTGTGCGCGCGTTAGCATTTCCTGACCGTAAGATTAGTTTGTGCGCTATCCTATAAAATGTTTTGCTCAAACTGTATAGAAAGAAATGTTAAAATAATGTGCAAATAATTCAAAAAGACGACAGGGCGTAAAGGGAATGGCCCGGGAGAGCACGAGGGGGAGGAGGGGGAGGGGGAAATGACATTTACGACGATGGAAGAAGTTATTCCATGAAATGTCAAGGTCAACTTCGGACTATTCCTCTAGTCCGACGAATATCCGGAGTGATAAGCAAATATTTGCTCTGGATTTAGTTAAATTTGCATCAGAGAAAATATATTCTTAAATCAATTTTGAAAACATCTTCAAAAAAATGTTTAACTCAGTTATTAAAGTTAAGCAAATTATTTTTTAAACATCAGTATTATGTTATTTTTTAAAATCCTTCCTTCCTTCTCTAGAAAGAATAGAAGAGATTTTTGTGGAACACCTTGTTAGGCTCTTGGTAGAATTGATTGAAAATTCATTTTTAAACATTCCTTCGGGCACATTGCGTCGCGCCCCGGTAAGGAAACATGCACATTTCACTCCCCTAAATAAGCAATATTCTCCTTGTCCCTTCCAACTCCCCTTTTACCAGTTCGGTCACTTCAACCCTCTTATTTATGAGTGAGAAATTGAGAGAGAACTCGTCCCCCCTTGTTGGGGGAGAGAAATGTATGTTTTGTTTTAAAGGGAGACCTCTGGTGCATTTGTGCGCATGCGGCCATCGAAGAAGAAAAAAAAGGCATCAACGAACGACGAAACGTCATCTCTCCCGTGGTGGTGAAGATTGGTGTTGTGGTGTAGTGTACGCGCAACTACAACACCATTTATCGAGTACCATTTAACGTTCCAACCAAAGCCGGAACAACACTCCCTACCAGGCAACCATGGGGACGACTGTCGACGACCAACATTTGGTCTCGGCGTTGTGCATTCATGTCTCTCGAATTTCTTGCCAAGTAGTTTGAATGTTTACCGGTATGTTATGTTGGTCTTGTTAGTGTTGCTTCCACTGCTTCTGATCGCTCTCCCGCTCTTTCTCTCTGTTTCTCTCTTTTGTTTTTCTCTGCACGTGTGTGCGTGTCCCTTTATCGCCCTTTCATATGATGCAGCGGATATCGTCGCGCGCGCAAACCTTCAAAAAAGGAGGGTTGAGTGCACGCGGAAACCGACAATATCGAATCATGTGCGTTTGTTACGGTGATTATTGTGTGTGGTTATACATGGTGGTACGATTTTCACTTACTCTTGCGTGTAGTTGTGTGGAAATTTGAATTTTCCTCGACCGCTAGCTTTCGCTCCCTCTCAAAGTTTTTAGGCTGCACGTCTAAGGAGAGGATCCCCACATTGACGGTCCAAGTGTCGGTATCATGTTTCGGTAAACGATTTGCCGGCGAACCTTACTGCTCTGGGCGGCTGTTGCCTCTATGCCGCTCCGAAACTCTCCCGGATGGTGGATGCCGGTTTTGTGCTCGCAAGACAAAAAAATGTGGATCCATTCTTCCTATGCCTAACGATAATCAGAATGGTTGTGTGCGTTTATTTTCCTTTTTTCGTTTTTTTTTTTTTGGTAGGGCAACAAATCAATTCGGACGGTTTGGTGTAGTGTTGCTTTACATTTTCCGCTGGACACCCATGGGAGGGAGTCCTTGAGCGTTCCAGAAAATTCCAACAAAGCGACGAGCGAGTTCCGAAATTTTCCATCTCCCGCCTGTGTGTATTGGCTTTGCACTGTACGTCACCTCTTTGCCCAAGTACACCAGGAAACTATGTAGTTTTTGAATATGTTTGCGCACCGGGAACTCCTCCACATCACCCACACGCTTTTGCCAGGACCTTCGTACGACGGTGGCAAGGTTTTTTGACGGGGGTTCACAAAGACAAAAAACGTCTTGGTATGTTGCGCTCTCCTCATCATTATAGCCCCATAGCCATCCAGTGCCCACCCGCGAGTTGAAAGCGTCAAAAGGTGCATTTATGCCGTACCGTGTTGGAGCTCATATTTTTCCAACGGTCACGAAGCCGTGTTATGGCTGGTGCTGTTTCGGCGAAAGGCTTTTGACTACATGGAAAAGCGTCCGAAAAATGATATCGATTTTTCACGATGGTACAGCACTGAGGGAAGCACCGTTTGCTTGCTTGTGTTTGCACGGAACGTAGTTGGTGCTGCAAGAATAAGTTGCAAACGAACATTAAAAGGTGATCAGAATGCTCGTTTTGATGTGACTTGTATGGGGTAATTGTAAAATTTATTTGCTTTTTGATGGCACAGTAAAGCCATATCAATTTCTATTGATTAAAACGAGAACTAACGGAATAGTTAGTTCGATCACATCAATTTTGAATCGTGCACTACCGGTATTGATGGAATGAAATCCGAATGGTGATGACACGAACTCCAAAAAATATTAAAATTTAATCCATAACTTCGGTTTCGTTTATAAACTAACCACCAATAAAATCACTAGGGGTATTTCCAAATTTTAACGCCTAACTCTTCAAGAAATTCATTCTGAAATCACTACACTGTAGTATCATTTACGATGCGTTACTCGTTATGGGAGACGCATAAATAAGCTTGGTGGCAGGTACGCATATCCACATTCTTGGCAAACGGTCAGTTATGCGATATGCGATATTCATGCTGCAAAAAGAGAGTCTTGTCGAAGAGGAGAGGTGCTTTTGTTTGCCTTTGAACAATGGAATGGACGCGCGATGATGATTGGCGAAATGATGAAAACCTTCCAGCGGCTACACGCCAAAACAAAGCGTGTTAAGACCTCCGTTATGTGTTGTTGCGTACTTGGATGCGTTTGGATCCTCCAGTGAACTCATTCGGTTGATTGTTCTTTCCACCCTTGAAATATGATGCAAGCGTTCCATGCTTCATGTTGTTTGTTGCTGCTTTTTTGCATTTGCTTGCATAGCATATGATAGTAAAAACAGGTTGTTGTTTTTTTGCTGTTTTTGCAACTACTTGTATGCTAATATTTTGAAGAGGTAATGACTCTATTCATAACTGAAGTAATAAGTAACACAGAAAACTTCAAAGTAATTTGAACTATGAAAATGAAGCTTCAATACAAAAGTTAGTAAAATTAGTAAACAGAAACTATTGTCTTTTAAATAATTTGTAATAAATCACCATCTTATCAACTAAAAAACCGATCAACAAAACCGATCTTATTACAAAGACATAATGCTGAAGGTGAAGAAATGTTGAATAAACAAAAATTCCAAACCACATTCACATTCATGTGGTAATAAAAATAAAGACATAGAAAGTGAGAGAGAACAAGCATGTGGGAACTCGTTTCGAAACCAAACCCTCTCTCATTTCTCTTTTGCTCTCCATATGATCAGATCTGGTTATCATCTCTGTAGTCTCGTCTAAAATGCAATTAGCACGTTTTAAAATAAATTTAAAAAAATAATTCAACAACGCGCAATCTCTTGCAGCAAAGATGAGAAGGTGCACAAATAAACAAACAAGAAAAAACATACTCAAAACGAAAACGATACCATTTACGGTTTCACGCCACATTCTTCGCACGGATTTCATTCGCTTATGTGTATGTGTGTGTGTGTGCGTTTGTGTTGTTGAGGATCATCGTTACCATCATCTCACCCGAGTTGGATGGACGCTAAGGGCAACATAAAAAATGCGCATCCGTGAGGACATATATATGTATATATATATGTGTAAATATATAAGTGTGTACAGACACAGGAGATGGTGCTAAATATAGAGAAATAAACTAGTGAAGATCACACCAATTCTCTCAAATCGGTTGCGCGAGCCGCGCGTACCGATAAAATTGAGATAAAACTGAATTTGTGATGAAGCATGACTGAATGGAACAGGGAAAAACATGGGCTGTACAAAAAAAAAAAGAAAGAAATGAATAAGCAACCGTTCACCCAAGCAACCGTTCACCGTCAATGTTCACTAGTTGGGGGTCTTTTCGATAATGTAATTTTAATGTTTCACTGTGTAACTCAATTACGGTATCAATTTGACACTAGGCAAGTAAGCCGTCATACTCAAATATAAATAAAAAATTATTTCAAAAAAGTATTTTATGATTACGGTTCTGAGTTTTGTTGCAACAAATACATACTAATTTCGCAACGATCGTGTGATCATGAGTCTCTGGGGTTGGATTAGTGTAATGAGTGTCGTGGATCGAAATTCGTCTAGACAGGCCCCCCATAACAAAGACTGAAATATCCGATTATGTTACGGAAATAACATTATGTCGTTAATCCTAAAAAACAATAGAATTTATTACCTCTACATCAGTGTCGATTTCCCATCATCTGTCACATTGACGGTTTGTTTACAATTTGCTTCGTTTTCCTCATTTGTTCATGCAGATTCATTCGCTATTAAACCAGAGAATACTAAAGAATAGAGAAATAGAGAAACTAAAGAAAATCAAGTTTTATTTTGAATAAGTTTACTTTAATTCAACTAAATTTTTAATTTGACAAGTTTACAAGGAACACGGTTAAAGACAGTTGAAAACGTTCGAAAATGCTGTGTTAAAATGTTACTTGGGAAGCGAGAGTCGAATTTCGCTAATTTAATCACCACGAGAGCGAGAAGGAGAGCGAAGCGTGCGGATTGTTTTGGTTCGAACTAAAACGGTGAGGTTTGTTGAGATTGAGCTCTGTAAAGTTAAAAATTATGTACGCCGGTTAGAGCTATTTTTAAAAGATGAATCCTAATCACGAAGAAGTGCAAGTAGTGTATTTTAAACACTTTTCTTGCCTTTCGAACATGTTTACGTGTAAGGGTAATGAATCATTACCGGCACATAATTTAGGCTTGCAATGTACGGGTTTATTTTTTACTGTGCTCAGCAACATGAGTCAACTTTGCGATAATGTGATACTGTTGTGTACATATCGATAATGCGTGAACATTGTAATGTTGCCGCGTATTGAACTTCGAGTAGTGATGAGTAATTATGTTAATAGAAGCTCAACCACTCACACAAAGCATATAAGATATAAAATATATATATTTTATTATTTTTCAAACCCGCTGGCTAATTTTATGTTGAACAATTGTCTAAGCTCTACGTAAGCTTGATCGTTTTGTATGATGCAGTTTCAATAGCGTTTTGTCTCTACACGCAAAGAGGCCCACACGCACACAAGTATGTCGCGCAGAGCGGACCGGCAACATGTCGCTCTCCTTTTTCGCCGCTGTTGTTCATTCATGATGCCGGGAGATGAGAGCACGAGCGTCAGCATAACACAACAAGAATAAAATATATATATATATATGCCCTGCGTACACAGCCCAAAATCTGCTGCGTTACCGTTTTCGGTGAGCGAAAAGCCGCGAAAAAGAAATCAATCGCGTCCAAGCAAAAGTAAAGGAGAACCCCCCTTTGGCATTCCTTTTTGTGTGTTTGTTTGTTTTTTTTTTCTTTCTTTCTTTCTTTGCGTTTGCATGTTAACCTTCCTGCTTCCTGAACGCGAGTCAGTTAACCAACACACACACACTTGCACACATTGTGCATATTCGTTATCTTGTTGTTTTTTTTTGTGTTGTATGTTGAGCAGTAGGCCTTGGTGTGTGTGTATGCGTTTTAAAAAAATGTTATTGCATCGCATGCGAGCATACTACACACATACACAGCGATAGAATATGTATGGTTTTACCGGTGGCAGCGACGGCAACAAATCACTTTGCCCCCTTGCCCTGTCCCCTCCTGTGACCAACCTTCAGCAGCGTGTGTCGACACCCTTTTCCCGCATCCTGCCATCTGTGACACATACCACATACACAACAGCACCATCTTTCGGGGCTTGTTGTACGGAAGTGTAGCGACGATCCTCGGTGCGCACCAATACACCGGCACGGCACAGTGAGACGCACCGAGCGCGCAATCGATGTGTGTCCATGTTGGTAATGGTCCAGTGCGTGTGCTGGACGGCACGGCAAAAACGAAAAGTCGCTAGAATGGGAATGGAAGGAACACAGTAGTGTGTGGGGTGAATGAAGAAATTGAGAGCAAAAACAGGAAAATCAAGTTTTTTTTTTCTTGTGCTGTTGTGTCCACACTCCACACAGCACCGTCTGGCCGGCACAACGACGGTCCTCCGGGTCCCGCAGCAGCACATGGACATTTTGTGTACGAAGGTGTTCCGTATGCTGAATCACATCGATATCGATATACACGCGCCCTAACTGCTGCTGGTCCACTACTGCGCCTTTAAGAGTAAGTGCACGGTTCTATCGTTTAGGCGACCGTGTATGGATATATATGTGTGTGTGTATATATGTGCGCTGAACACAGTGTCAGCTAGTAAATGGCAAGCGTAATTACTCTCCTGTTCTACCTCGCTCTCTTTCTTTCGTTCGTTCGCGTAGCATTGCTAATCGTAGTAAACCGTCCACGGCCTACTGGTTGTGTGAAGCGGGAACACAGCATCAATGTCTCACGAATGCCTGTCACTTGCGAGCTAAAGCAACCGAACACACATAAACAACAACAGTCGGGCTGAGAAAGAAGCAGAATGTCGCGAGATCATCATCTCAAAGCAAGCAATCTCCCCGCATATGTACAGTGCCGGAGAATCTGCTCACTCCGCGTGAGCAAAAGTCTCACTGGTCATTACAACTGGTTGCGATGCTCACGACGAACCAGTGACGACATTCCACCGATGTCTAATCTCGTTTGGCTTTCCGACGCTTGTTCGGTGGCTGCCTGAGCGAGTGTATCGTGACGTCAGGAAATCCCAGCAACAAAGTGTGCGGAATGAATGGTTTGCCGCACGACGATCCTTATCTTTGTAAAATTGTTGGGCAGCGGTAGATAGTGATATAGCCAGACATGTCCCAATAAATGGATCAGCTTAAGTTTCATTTCTATCGAGAGGTCCTTAATTACAAGACGACAAATGTCCTTGACATGATTGACGTGCGTTGTGGTAGGGATATAGACCGATCGTCTATATAGATCATTGCAGATCTCAAGTATATTAAAATATGTTAATGATCGACACTTTTTTGCCATACGTTGTGGCCATAACGTGAGAGCATTCCAAGAGCGAATTTAACATGTCAAGGTGAACAAGGGCCTTATGGAAGGTTGAAAAGTCGTTACCTTTTTTTTTTATTTTCGTGTGCGTTGCTCTTCACATTTTCAAGTGATCTTGAACTTCAGCACACTCTCGATCTACTTGCGCACATGGTTTGCGGTGTTTTCTTTGCCAATTGTCAAATGCTTCGTTCAACATTTTAATTCACATTCGCTCGTCGTTTATTGGTTGGAATTGCGTTTTTTGTTTTGTTTTATTTTGTGTCGGAATGTAGGCACCATCCGAAGGCACAACACTCACGTATAATATAGTCGTAAAAAGAAAGAAGCATCACCAACAATTTGATGATACGATTTATTGGAACGCGCTTCTTCTCTCGCGTTTTGTCTCATGAATAAGGCAAAAACGTGGAGACTTTAGGACGACTTCGTGTTCGATACGGAGATCTGCGAGTACTGCGAGAAAGGGAGAGAGAATTGGAACCATTAGAATTATTTCGCACGTGTTTGATCAACGCTGGACGCTTTTCTGTTTTATTTATTTATATTTATGTTTTTTTTGTTCGTTTTGCTTTTTCTCGTTTGTGTCTTCCGGCCGCATCTTGTGTTAATAAACACCAACACAGCACGCAAACACCGTTGCGTTGGTGGCACGTATCGTGAAGGGGGAATGAAGGGTGAAGATCGGGAAAAGGAAAATCGATTCCACTGTCTCTTGAAATATTCATACGCAATCGAGAAATGGAACGAAATTAGCATCGATCCGAGCGGAAAAAATGTTACTGATGAAGGAGATTTTTACACGTTTCCGTTCGTAATATTAAAGGCACACGAGCCATGATGCATTACATTCAATAAGACTTTAAACAAACAGACATGTGGGCAACGTTTTCCCCAAACGACTTTTTAGAACGGCTTTCGGTGTGTTTAACCTTACCCACCGGGTGGTGTGATATCTCAATCGATAAAGCGAAACGATGGCGCGCGTGTGTGTCCTCCAATTGCGCTGCTGGTGCTGCTGCTTCTGTCGCCGAGGGACTTGACAGAATTTTCTCCTCCATTTTTCCTGGCAACCAGGCTTCCGCTCGCAGAAGAGAGGTTTTTCTTTTCTTTTGTTGCTTTTATTCCTGGCCTCCCCCAAAAGGACAACCAATGACGGGGGGGCTAGAGTGGTACCACAGTAAGAGAGAGAGAGAGAGAAAGAGAGCGCGCCCATTCGTGTGCGTGGGGTTTGGTGGTGTGAAGGTCGTAGCACAAAAAAAAACTCTATCGGAACATCATCCTGCGCACGTTGTTCGTCCCGAGACCACGCCCATCGGACAGAATCCGTGTCCGAAATTGCACCGTGTGTGTCGTCCTTATCCGGGTGGTCCTCTGACCTCCGGCTTGCTTTCCTCGGTGCGCACGTTCATCGGCCCTGTTGCTATTGTCCGGCCTTTAGTATTTTTGTTGGTGGAACGGTTACGAAGGATTAGAACGATTACGGGTACCATTCGGCACCACCATCATCATCCAACGATTAAGGGGGTGTGTTGGGGTTGTGAGGTGCAGGACGCCGAGGTGGTGGTTCGGTGGGAGAGGAATGTCGGTTTCGTGAATGCGTTAATTTGTTGACGAGATGATTCTGCTCCGGGGATGATATGAGATGGGGCACGATGTGACAGTTGGTGCACACAGAGCATAAGAAACAGTACTGCTATCTGTTGTAATCAAGCCGATATCATGCTACATTGTGTTTTTATATTTTCTCTCTCTCTCTTTTGTTGTTTTCTGTTTTGTTTTAATTTGTTTTTCTTTTTTTTTATCTACTATTCGGTGTTGGTTTTGAGTAATTAGATTAGTTATTTACTTTTTTTTAAATTTAACTTAATTTTCATTTTCATTTTAATTCGTTACCTAAATTTTCCAAAAATGTGATCATTAAATAAAAGAATTTTAGATATGTAATAAAAAAAAAGAAATTGAAGCTAAGATCCGAAATCTTGAAAACATGATCACGAAGATACATTTCCTCCACTCCCTGTTTTATTTGTTATGGGAAATAATATCTCCCCCTATTATTCCTCCATGTTCTCC
>STHB01007988.1:0-14900 GCA_018908115.1 Anopheles rivulorum | reverse complement strand
CTTTCTGCTGGTGGACTGGATCAGGGCCTTAGAACAATTTGATAAAATTATCGCAGAATTTAGAACAGGTTCTTAGTGGCTGTGGCTTATTACTCATTAGAAATGCTTAATAATTAGATATAAAAAATGATGTCAATTGTTTCTTTCTTTTTAGCTTAAAGACGTACCAGATCTAAACAGTTAATTAGTAAACTGCATAAATCACAACTCCACAATATGTTCGTCGACTCTAACTGGAACTTCCTCCAATAAGTTCTTCGGGTATTTTAAAGTACAAATTAATAGCTATTCAATAGACATTGCAAGTTTCTGTTGTTTTCTCTACAGAACATAGATTTTGCTGATGAGGATGTGTGACAATTTACAGTTGTTTTAAAACTGTCTAGAAATGTAAGTCTCGCCAAATATCATCGCAAACCACACATGGAGAATGATAAATTGTGCATATAGGTTTGAAGCAGACTTCAGCTCTCACCTGGAATTGCCCATCTGAATCACGGCTAGAATTGTGCCATTATAACTCGGAGATATTGTTCTGACTATTCCGAAGATTGCAGGGCACGTCCAGCGTACGATCGAATGATCAAAAAGAGATTTTATGCTGATTCTGTCATGCAAAAGGTAGACGCCTCTATCGTGCGTACTTGGCGATCTTGACCTCACTAATAGAAAGAATACAGGAGAATTCAATCTTGCGTATTATGGAAAGCTCCGAAATTGGATTACAGGTACTGTTCCTTTGGTGAGAAAGGTTGACGTCACTATCTTGTGTACTTGACTGTTCAACTGCAGGTAATTTAAGACACTCCGTTATTACTAAGCGTAAATACTGAAAAACAAATTAATTAATTCCCATTTCGTTAGCATTCAGCTTGCTAACATTTATATAGCTGGAAAGAAACGCTCGATAAATATAGCAATAATATTTAGACTGGTATGACACACTGGGTGTTGACGTTGATTCACAAGAAAAATATTTCCGGTGTCTTGGTGACGACATCTTGTATTTTTGGGAGGACTTCTAGCATTTTCTCTTGGACAGTTCTCCACAGGTGGGGCAAACAACCTAAGTTAAAGGGTTATTAATAAGAAACGTAGCTGTGTGTCATCAGTTACCCATTGTTAGCTGTTGGTACGGACGGGATTCCTTCATCGACATCATATAAGCTAAAGCACGGTGTAAATTCAAAAGATCCTAAAATCAGTCATTTAGCTTTGTTATGCCTTCGTTGCTGCTATACTCACGTACCAAAACCATAATGCAAGGATCATCCTGAGAAATAAGCTTACCCCCTCAAACAAAGCAAAGCCGCCCGGTCAAGTTATATACCTTTTTCGCAGCTGCTCATCAGCACGAGCTATCATTAGCATCGAACGCATTGCGTATATAATTAAAAGTGATTAATTTTTACCGATCTTCGGAGCGGTTCGCTTCTAGTCCGATCCCAATGCGAAAACCAGCGCCACACCCGGGTCTAAAACCGGGTCGTTAGACCGACGAAATCAACATCAATCTACCTTTCCGCAGCGTTCGACCGCAAACGTTACTGGCAAACAGGGGATGGTAATATAAATCAAAACATTTACCGGTAAAAATACCCACGCACAACGGACAGTTCAGAAAAAAAGGATCGGTGCGTGTGTGAAAAAGGGGAGCAAAAAGGAAATGCTAAAGAAAACGCGTGTAGAATACGCCAACGAGAACGTTTTTGACCGTGCGCACTGTAAAACTGCTCATTTTCTGGTCCATTCCCGAGGCGCAGCAGTATCAATCAAATATGGCGACGCTGGAATGTGGCAGCGCCAGCACAAAGCGGACAAAAAGGCCGTGTAAAACGCTGCGCGCGCAAAGCTCGGGGCAAATAAATGCTTAACGAAAGGAAAGCTCCAACACTGGAGAATACTGAGGCTGGCTTAGGGGACGGTTTGCAGGAGCCGTGTTGACGAGCATAAATAAATAAAACCAAGCGGAATGTGTGTAAAAGTTCTGACGGTGGCCCGGACATACCACCATCATCACCATCGTCGTATCCGTTGGTCGTTTCGCTGCAGTTTATTTTTTTTTTATTTTTGGAATTTCGTTCGCAAGGAGTCACTTTTCGGCAGCAACCAAGTGAGACCGAGTGGGTCACAGTCGGAGGTGGTGAAAGAATGCGACTATCAAAAAAAAAGACACGAAATCTTACAGCCATTTGCGGCGATCCGCTAAGCCGTGCGATCATCCTTCGCGCACACCGTGCACGTCACCCAAAAGTGGCCTTCCATGAGGCAGCAAGGACCACGGTATGCAACGATGATCAACAAAACGAGTAAAGACAAGCAGTAAAGAAAACTATGCTTAAAAGTAGAATTGGAAAAGCACATACAAACACACCGAAAGCTGCACGAGAAAAGAGAAGCGAAAACTTGGATGAAATGCCGCGCAAAGGAAGAAAGCGCGAACCAAGACAAAAGGGGAGTACGAAAATGTCCGAAAATTGGCCCCGCTAGTTAAGGGTTGTTTTTGGCGGCGCGAAAGGTTTCAATGGATTTCGGTGAAGAATTGGAATTAGGGAATGGATTGAAGCTTTTTAAACAGTTACACAAAAATTGTTTACAACGTAAGAAGGTTTTTGCAAGGAATTACTGCAAAACTTGGCTGTAAAGAAGTAACTCCTAAGAGGAATAGGAAGAGCAAAAGTATTAGTTACTTGTCAAAAAAAGTTATGTACAAATAACTAAATTTACTTTTTTGCAAGTATTTAATTGACCACAGTTCTAGTATAGAAGATTTATTCCAATAGCTGAAGAATGAACGTCCAACTTCAACGGATCTTTCGAGCGCTTGAAGCAACCTGAACAGAGCACAAAACTGACAAACACCCAGCATCCAGCCGAGCTCAAACGATCCTCTCCTCTCCCTATCTCCTCTCTTCTTCTCTTATCCCTCCCCCCCCCCCTTCCCCCTTGTAAAAGGAACGGCAAACCGCGTGTTTCACGAAAAACCGAGGCGCACGAAGCGCCCGGAGCCCACATTGCCGCACATGCAGTTCTCGCGATTGTGTTGACTGACATCATATTTTTATGGAGGTTAAGTCAAACAAACCGGTTGTGTGTGTGTTTGTGTTGCTGGGCTCGCTTTTTGCTCTCGCCGTTGCCATGCTTTTGCGCCACCAGAAGAAGCAAAATAAAAAAAAACCCTTTCATCCCGTGCAACGTTGGGGCTGTCGGTTTCGTCGGTTTGATGGTTGCTATTAAACTGATTGGGCTAGGGTCTGAGCTACAGTAATGCTCGTGGAATGATGTGAAGCAGTTCGGAAAGCTTTTCATTAAACGTCCAATAATGCGTGACAATTTGACCACTATAAAGTAGCGCCTGGAATGTTGGGATACGACATTAGTAAATGTCAGGTTTAAAATTTTTAAACGTCCTCGTCAACCTTCAGTAACTGAGACAGAGCACTCACTCTCAACTCATTACTTACGTATCGTAACTCACACGAATTCCATCATAACGCGATTTCCAAACTCCTCACGAGGAGCAAAAAATTTCAAGTGTATACGGCCACTCGGCTCATTTCATTGAGCCATGTGTGGCGCTATAAAAAGATCAATGGACAAAACACACATCCTGCTGTCCTGCCGGTGTCACAAGGGCAGTGAGCACACACACACACGCATGGACAGTGGCAAATCGCATCCCCTTCCCCCATCGGCCACCGATACACCGGATGCGACAAAGACAGGTGGAATTTGTGCGGCAAGATTACACAACAAGTGGTACTCGAAATTGCTAGCATTCTGCACCGGGACCGGCTAGGCAGGCAGGAAGAGGGAGATGCCGGAAGATGCGTTTGGCTGCAGCAAGATTGAAGAATTGGTGGTGCGATTGTCTTAATGTTAAATTTGTGTTCACTTTCCACCGTAGACAGATACAGACAGAGTTCGAGAAATGGCACTTTTCGTGTCGGTTTGCCGTTACTATCTTGCAGATACTTGAGTAGAACGGAGCGAAAACAGCAAAAAACAAAAGATAAGTCGATTGGACGACGCCTCTCTACTTACCCGTTCGGCCATTGATAAGGATGAGGACCGAAACTGATGTGTGTGAAGTGGCCACCGCATTGATATCGGTGAGGGGGACATGCACGCCTCTATTTTTAGTCATCTATTTGCTGTTTCGGTGTAGATTATCCGGACATTTAATCAATCGAAGCGTTGCAGTAATGGGTGGAACCGTAAAGCCGGCAATGCACTTTGTATGGCTTGGGAAGAATGTCCAGAGCATCAGTGCCCTTGTCTATTTGAGTAACAGTTTGTCGTTTTTGGAACATCTCTCATTGAGCTAATATATTCATGTTGAAATGTTCGGTTCTTGAAGACTAAATTTTCGACCATTGCAAGAATTTAAATTGAAACTTGCTATTTAAGTATTTTTCTAGATTTAAACGCGATTCAGAATTCTTCAATAACAAAATTCCTCTGAACCAGAAGTTCTTGAATTTTTTTGTCTGTGAAATCCCCAAAGGATATCTTAAAAGAGCTTTTAAAAGCAGGAAGCTATTCTTCTAAATCTTATTCAGTAATACGTCTCCTGTTGAAATCCAACTTGTCTAATAAAAGTATCAAAAGACATTAAATTTTGTGATAGAAAGAACCAACAAGTCGAATTTGAAACTCATTAGAGTCCATTTCTTTGCACACTTCGGCGATTAATTGATAGCAACTTGTCTTTAAAAGCGGAACTGCGGACAAATTGTAGCTCATAGTTCTCACCTTGCTCAAGTACTTAATTCTACCTTTACGCTCAAGTACACCTTAAAGATTACCACACTCTTCTTCATTATCGTTTTATGTGTCAAACATCGCTCTCTTCCGATCACAGCTACTGATTGTTTGCCGAGTAAGTTATTTTGGGAGAAACCACTGACTGCTTTTAAAACGACCTCCTTATAATGCTGGTTCTTGCTTTGCTATCAGTCCTTTTTTTTTAATGATATTGGAGGAGACTTGTAGGCACTGACCTCAGAATTCCTGTCTCGTCGGAGAGTATACGTAGCGCAATCTATTGAAGTACAAAGTGTACAGACACTAACAAATCTCGTTTTAGTTTTGATACCCTCCCGTTAAGGATTTCCTCACATATTTTGGAACACATGTTTTCGTGCTGTACGCATGAAGAGCCTCTGTTATCTTTCGAGAGGTGTCGGATCCTTTTCCCGTACTGTTGAAGAATTGTTGGTGAAAGACTACAAAGCACGTGATGAACATGAACATGTTTAGTGGCATTAACGTTCGATTCTAGACGAAGGCAAGCTTACTCGATCAAGTGGAGATTTTAAAGATCGGATGCAGTTGTAAGAGGGAGGAATGGTCACTATGGACCGAGTATTCTAGTAACTGATTAGAGGGAGATGTGGCCATGTCAGCATGACGTGATCGATGCGTTCTGTTCAAGCGAATTCCTTTCCAGACAAACATCGTCCCCTTCAAAGTTGTTTTGACGGCTCCATACTGTTCTGAATGGCAGGGAATTTGATACTTTCCACTGACTCAATGCAATTCAGTTTATTGTTGAAATCTTCTAAAGTTGTTTAAATATTGTTAAACATAAATTTCTTCCTAGATCTTCCTTACAGCCTTTAAGGAAATGGGTTCCTTCTAGCAATACGCTTAACAAGGCAACCACTAACCGTAGTGACGTTGGTCAGGGGCACTCTTCTAGCAGTTGCCACATGCATCAACCATCGAACGCGGACGAGTGTCTGATAACGTGAAGCGATGGCGAAAGTAGAACCAAGCAACAACAGCCAGAACGAAATAGAAAAAAGGCGCGGAACTTCTTACGCCGAGCGCCAACCGCGCTTTGGGGGGGACTATGCAACACGTGGAAAGTATGGTAGAAAGGAGAAAGAAAAAAAACGCCACACATCAAGCACCGGAGCAGAATATGGCACCGAAGCGGTAATCATAATCAAATCAAGTGCTCAACGCGCTCCTCCTTTCGGCACCGATCAAAGCGGCGGACGCTGTTGGCGTCGGCACACATCAAAGTACGCGCACGTCCCGGAGACCCCGCAAAGGGCACGGTTCGTTAATTATCGGCCCATTTCAAACGAGGCCCTCTCCCAGACCGATTTTTCCGATTTGGATCTTCTTCCGATCGATTCCGACTGGTTTTTTTTTGAGTTTTTGTGTCCGTTTCGGGAGTCCATACGGACATTGGAGCAGTTCAACAGGAGCAACAAAGGTTCAACTGAAAGTACCACATCAAAGTACGCGAAAGACATTAATAATTGCCATTAATTCGGTCCCCATTTCGATTCGGGGCAATCGAACAGGCCACTGTTACGGGTGACTGCGATCGTATAATAAATCTTCAGCTTATGTGTTTAACGTTAATGCCCTCTCTACACACTCGCACACGCGCTGTTAATGAGCAATCGAAACTTGACGATTTTCTAACCTCCAAGAAATTGGAAACGGCACGGCTAATCTGTGATGTGAGCTTTCCAATGTCATCCGAAAACGTTCGGCAACGGCAAACAAACTTCATGTTCGGCTTCCGGTGCACCACACACACACACAAGTGGTGCCACTTGCGAACCACTTTTCAATCCTTTTTTAGGCGATCGCAGTACGCTTGCTCACTGAGCTACTGGGCACTGCTACCGGAATAAGGCGGCCAACTGCTGCCGACGGCTTGAATGTGTGCAGCCTTGAAGAACACCCCAAGAAGAGCTCGGAAAGAACTTCTACGGTGGTTCCGGTGAGTACCGCCCCAGTAGCGCAGACTCCTACCTTACACACAGCCTCTCAAGAAGAAGCGGAGGATCGTCGAGAGCCCACATTGCTGCTGCAGCTTCACACAGCCATTCTGAACCGATCGTACCGAAAAAAGGCACATTTACATAACAGAAAAATTCAAGTGATATGTAAACTACTCCACTCCACAGCACTCTAAGTCCTCTAGGTTGGCTATTCAATTGTGGCCACCAACACCACGTCTGTGTGCCGTGCATATTGAAAAACGGGCTTTCAAACGACTCGCCCAAGAAAACCAAGGCACATCGATCGACGGGTAGAAGCGGCCGAATATATGTATTTATTAACAACAAAAACACACACACACACACACACACAAGGGCCCAAAGGGTTCGTAAAACATTACGAAAGGAAAACGAAGAAGCGATGAATCACTGTACCACCGTGGTGACTTCTTCGGCTATCGCCAAGTCAGAATCTTGGTCAGAAGCCACCAAATTCCAACTCTCGCTTTACGAAACGTACAACAGCAGCAACATCAAGCGGGAACCAAACAAGAAACTTGGGAACCACATAAATACAGAGGGGGTCGAAAAAAAAGCAAAACCGGTAGCTACGTTTCGTGGCGTGGAGCGAGGCTCAGTGGCTATTATAATCTTCATCATCATCATAACGAGCATCTAATGGGAGGACTCGAAAGGAGCAACATCCGGTGCTCGATAGCCATCGAACCGCTACGGAACCGGTGATCGTTTAACGAAACTCCCAGCACCGGAGTGCAGCGTGCGCACAGTGTTTCCTCTGCATTCAAGTTGGATTTTTAATTGAAGGCAGTGAGGGTTTTCTTTCACGTTCATCAAGATGGTTGGCTTTTGCCAGCGCTATTAATGTTCATTCCACGTCGATTTGATTGTTTATCGTAAGTGGGGCTAAGTCTGGAAAAATGTAAAAAGCAGCGTGCAATACTTGTAAAACTTATTAAACGTTATCACTGCAATTTGATCGGGATTATGTTTTTTTTTCACCATTTGAATTAAATCTGCATATACAGTGCGTAACAAAATTGTGCAAAAAAGAGATATTCGTAATAAGCATTATAAAAACCTTTTTTTGTGTTCTAACTTTATAGACGCTTGGTTAGTTTTTACGTTGCAATTAATATTGCACATTATGAGAAAATAATTATTTCATTAGATTTTTGAAGTTTTGAAAACATAAAACAAAATTTTATGATTATGAGTTCTTTGGCCAGGGTTCTGGGGCATATCGTTTGACAGGTAAACGGCAACTTTTTTGACAGAAATATCTTTGCCTAATTATTATTTTATTTTTTGTTCAAAAATATACCATACTGTTTTATATATTTTAGCTTGTATAATGGTTTATTACATTTGCTTTCATTGGTCTCTGCTATATGCTTCATTGTATGATTTAGTTTTTTGCAATTTTATTAAATATTTTTATCCTAATTTTGTTTTGGTGATTTTTTGCTTTTGGTAATAATTGCATGTAAATAAATGGTAATAATAAAATATTAATACGTAAATGTTACATTTATATTTTTAAACTGCATTTCATTCATTTTATTATAATAGTTTAAGACAATTTATTAAACACTGACACTGACTGCACATAAAACTTTACCGAGAGGAACACAGTACACGCAAAATAGTCCATAAAAAAAGAGGAAAACTTTCGTTAACACACCGTCAAAGGCAGAACTATGCAACTAACCGATCAGCTACTGCACTGTACTAATGGCTTCTTACAAAGCGATAAGCTTACGACAGGACTGTCTCACGGAAATTATGCTAACTAATGGATTGTTTTATGCAAGTTCAACCGCGTCAAGCATAAATCACACCAGTTGACACTTAATGGGCGGCATCCTGCTGGAACCAAAACCAATCTGCCGCTAATTTTGTTTTATGTTTAAAATTAAGAAAAACTTTCCAAAATGCACAAACATAAAATTAACTATGTTGGCGTTGTTTTTTTCTTCTGCCATTCATGTTTTTCAAGCCCTTTAAACTTCGGAAATGGGAAAAGGTCAACTTCATTTTCACATCTTAAACAAGAAAAAGAAAAAGAAGACCGGAGCCCTTTTTTGACCGGGTCGGGTACAGGATGCACTTCCACTTGAAGCAGCGCTACTACAGTGTGCTTTCACACCTTGACTCTTCCCATTTTTCATCGTTTCTCCCTGCAGACCACGAGTTCGAAGACAAAAGATGATAAAAGGTAACCCAAACACACTCCCAGGAAGAGAGATGGAACGAAGCGACAGGCAAAGGCATAAAGAGCCAAAAAAAATAGCACCCAAAAGAAATGCCTTTTGGTCGGATGGCTGCATCCGGAGGCGCATCTTGGACACGCCAAGACACAGCCGGTAAGGGTGAGTACTTACGCGAAGTGCCACCCCATAAGTGCACCGGTGTCGAAACAACGCCGAAAACGAAGGTGTGTACGGCTGCCTTTCGTTCTCGGCACAATGTCAAACCCACACAAACACACATGCGGATAAGTTTGTTGTTAACCAACAGAAGAAACACCCGAAAAAAAGCCCTTCGACGTTCTATCGTCTGAGGCCTGCTTCCGTGCAGCCAGCTTCCCTTTTTTCTCTCTTTCTCTCACGGTTTGGTGCGATCAGCCTGAGTTCCAGCAAACGGACACTGTTTAAAAATACTCATATCTTATTTGTTGTTTACCTTACCAGAGCATTCCAACCTCTCTCCTCCACCCCAGCCCGAAGAATTAATCAAACAGAAAGAGAAGGTAAAAAATGTAACTCCCGGTACGATCACGCTTTCCCGGAAGATCACCATGCGTACACCTTGCACAGGCGCGCATATAGCAAACACTCCTGGCAACACTCATTTACACCGTCCGAATTCGGGTTCCCTTTTGGTTCCCTTTATTCCTTATTTATCATTTGCAAAAAAAAACCCGTACCATGCTTGTCGTTTGCTTTTGCAAGCTAAAGCTTCACCAAAAAAAAGCGTGTGACTGCACACGTGAAAACGATCGTTGAACGCTTCCGAGAAAACGAAAGCCTATTGCGCATTGTTCTATCCAGATTTCGGATTCCCTTTTCTTGTTGGACACTGCACCGTGGCACGCCGTGCACCTTCCACAGCCGAGAGAACAGCAACACAATTTCGGAAGGAAAAACCTGCCCCGATCTGCTAGGGTGCTATCGGTTTATGGCTGCCACTACACCGTAGCGTAAACACCCGTGTGTCGACCCCGCGGTCAGACAGTGCGGAGCCAACATGGCGCCCTGGAAATCGGACACGCACGAAATGGCCGCTCCGGGATTGGTTTTTGTTTATGTGTGTGTGTTTCAGTTTTTTTTTTTTTGCTTTTTTCTTTTGTTTAATCTTACGATCGAAAGTTCCTCATTCCTTTTTCGAACGCGTCGAATGCGTCGTTTCGTCGAAGAGATCTCGGGTTTTTGTTCTTTTTTATGTTTTTTTTTAAAGGAACACTTTGATACGTATCTTTGGAAAAGGTGCAGTGTTTGAATGATCTTTCGAGCGATATGTTTCTTTTTGTTATTGTTATTGTTATTGATAATTACTGAGAAATGTTAACGATTGCAGATAATTCGAGTTAAATGAAGTGAAACTAAATCTTTTAATATCCCAAAACAGAATCTAAAAATGGTTCAAACAGAATTGAAGTGGTGAAAAAATTGTTGATCTTTCTACCAATCAGAGTCTAATAGTAGTCTTATTAAATTTTAAAAATCGGCCAGTAATGTCCTTCAGTTAAGAAGATCACCTATTAAAGTAATCGAATTTACGGATGTCTTTATGATTATAAGGAATATTATATTCAACACTCTAACTTCAACTCTTCTTGTTAACTATTTTGAAATCGGTATAAAAATCCATTTGTGTTTACACATGAAATGTAAAAACAAATACGCCAACCTTCAATAAATCAAGAAATAAGTTCAAGTCCAACCTTCCACCACAGCAAACTTACTTTTCCCTTAGCATGAAACTTAAAACATCCCCCTTAACGGGTGGGGGGGGGTGACTTTTTTATTCCCCACACCATTGTCGACAAAGAACGCCAGTTAATGTTTGCTCACGCTTTGAAAATGTAAAAAGACGAAGAAGAAAGAAGAAACAACAGCAGCAGCAGAAAAAAAGCAAACCAAAATCGAATCCACTCGCCACAGCACCACGAACGGTGGTGCACAGCATCCAAAACAAAAAAAAACTCCCCGTGGTGGTGAGTTTATCGCGCCTGGTGGCGCCTAGTTTGCCCTCGCACACGAGACTGTTCGGCGACTGATCGTGGTGCAAGCGGGACGGCGCGAACGAACCGCACCGGCGCGAGCGAGAGCGCGCACGCACAACAGAAAAGCGAACGAGCGCACGCAAGGAGCGTGAGAGCGAGAGAGTCGGAGCGAAAGGAAGATCGCAAGCGGGGCTTTAATTAACCATCCTGTGTGTGCGTGTGTGTGCGTTGATGTGGTTGATGGTGTTGTTATTATTACTGCAATGAAGGAAAACAGGGAGAAAGAAAGAAAAAAAACAACCAGATCAGCAGGCGGTGAGCGCAACACTATAGCAACTGGTGCAGATTAAGCGCAGGAGATCATCCGCTTACTATAAGCAGCAAGACACCAACGGTGGAAAACGTAAATGGTGAAGCACACCCGCTTAAAAACACGATATAAAATTTAAAAAAAAATATCCCTTTACACTCGATTCTCCCTTGCCACGGTCTTTAGGCGCCGCCACGTATACACAGTGTGTGCGCGGACGCGAACCGACGCTCATAATTTGTGAAATGAAAACTTCCTGTCACACACCCGTGCCGCTCGGATCACGCACACAGTTGCCCGTCCCGGGCCGGTTGGCGCTTCGATCTCCTTCGATCATACGCGTCGCTCCGTGCAATAGTGTGTGCGTGTGCGTAGTGTATTTGCAGTGGATCGAAGCTGGTTTGGCGCCGCCTGTTTCGATCTCGCTCTAGCGCGCGCACCGATCGCTCAACCGTTGCGCACCATTCTCGTCCGGCTCCTGCTCACACTTCCAGCAGCACGATCGTACGATCGATTCGGTTCATCCGGTTCATGCGTTGTTTCTTTTTGTTTTTCGTTTAAATAAACGACTCATGCCCAAGGTGTGCGCTGACGATCTTTCATTCTGGGGCGAAGCGCTAGCACACAGCAACATCAACAAAGAAAAAGCACACGGAATGGGGCACAGCAAGATAAAAATTGAAAATTTATAAAACCCATTATTCTTTTCGTGTTTCTTGCCACTGCCTTGCCCTTTCTCTCTTCCCTTTCGCAAGGATGACCTGTACGGGTGTGTAATAAGAAGCACCCGCATATACTTCGCCTTGCTTGTGCGTTTTGTCTCTCTCACGTGCGTGTATTCCTTTCTCTCTCACTCTCTCCCTCTTTCTCGTGCGCGTTCGTTCGATCCTACCCGGATTTGGGTTGTTTGCTGGTGCATCCGCACCGATCGTTACATTGCACCGTGTGGCAGGTTTCGGAGGTTGCAAGCAAGGATCTTCGTGCCAGAACGGAACCTGCATGCATTCCCCCTTTTTTTTTAAAACACATTTATGTGTGAGTATGCACAGAATCGATTTCTGCCAAAAAAAAAGCGAAATGAAACAACAGTAACAAAAGTACTAAATTGCCCATCACAGGAAAGGACTGTTTGTGAAGGAAAAGGAGATTAAGCAAAGGAAGAAATAAAAAAGGAAGGCGACTTAAATCGAAGTTTGTAAAAGGTATCACATACACAATGAAAAAAAAAACAAGAAACCAGAAAAAAAGAAGGCACCAAAGAAGACACAAAACAGAGGGAAACATATCCCAATCCCGCAAAGGAGTTCGAAAGAATGTGAAGACAGAATATATGCGCAGGAGATAACAAAAGCAGTTCGATTGTTGCTGTTGTTCACCTTATTCCTTCACCCGGGAAAGGTAACAAAGAAGATAAAGAGGGAAGAAGACTGGGGGCGAAAGAGAAAAAAAACGATAACGAACAATCGAAAAGGAAAAGGAAAAAGGAAGAGTAACAATAACGAGCAACAACGAAAAGGAAGACACACCGAAAAGGAAATCGAACAACGAAAAGACGGACAAAACAGGCAACCAGCAAGAACAGCCAACAGGCGAACGAGTTCCACCGAATCCCGAAGCGTAAGGTAGAAATAACTTCTACCGGCGAATAAAACGAAGGGTGCGGCGAAAGGGGTATTGGGAGGATGCGCCCAAAAGTGGGCATGAAGAAGGCGTCTCCCCCGAACCCCCACACCCTTGCCCTCCATCCCTCGGGTCAGCCAGCCTACCTTAACAAACCAAACTGGAGGAAAGAAAACAACAAACCTGTATCGAAAGATGTAAACTATGTTTGGAAAATCATTAATGCGCTGGAAAGTCGCCCCAGAGGGACCCAGAGCCAACCTATTCCGCCCCCAGATGAGGAGGCCGACGGCCGGCCGGCGTTGGTGACGCGTGCATGGCGGAACGGAAATGGAGGCGATGGCCACGCAAACGCAAACAAGATTTTCTTCACTTACCAACGCCCCCCCCCCCCCCCCTCCCCTCCTTTCCTCCCGGCACTACCTCTCCTCTCTCCCATCTTTTCCCCAAAACCAACTACTTTTTGTCGCAGACGACCGTTGCGCCCAGTCATCCTGGCTCCTTTCCGAGCTCCGTGGAAGACGCGGGTTGGTGGGGGAGATGGTTTTGGTGGTGTGGAGCACGATCCCAACCCGCAGCTTGACCACGATGCTCGAGAAGGAACGAAGAAGCGGGAAAAATATAGGAGGACGAAGAAGAAAAAACACGCGACGCGCCTTCTTGATCACCATGACCAAATAGGAGCGCGCCACCCCGGTGGAGGGACGGGCACCGACGGTGGGAACGTAGGGGGGGGGGGGGGGGGGGAAGGGTGAACCAAAAAGAGGAAGAGCAAGAGACATGACGCGACAACTGGTTGGAATTGGCAGCTTCACGCAGATGAAAGCGATCGTGTTTGAGCGAGCGTGAACGAGACGGATGAAGGGGAAGAGAAAAACGCGGGAAGAGCGGATGGAGGTATACCGCATACCCCTTTTGCACCTACACCCTCCCGTCCGCCCGTCGAGCAAGTTTAACCGGAGGCGCTACGACTGCGATCGGCGTCGGCAGCCAAAGCGGCGCATCTGCGATCCAGGGCCAACGCCAAGCGCTTCGCTGTGTGCGTAGGAACGCGTGCACCATCCAAACACCACCACGCGTATATACGCGCAGCATCCCGCCTGTGGGTCGATGGTGGCCGGGTAACCCACGATACGTGTGTCTCGCACACTCGAACGCGAGCGAGTGCGACCGTGCGAGCGAGAGCGAATCAATCAACCGCAGTGAATCGAGAACGGCTCACCATGGCGCCCAGATTCGGTGGTGTGGGGAGTATCGGAGGGTTATGGGACGAAGAGAGGGTGGAGGGAGAAGATTAGCGGACAGAATTTTATGCCAACGCACGATTGAACGGGCGAAGTAACGATCATGATGATGATGGTGATCATGCTGGCGGTTCCACTGACAGACGGAGGGGCACAGTTGTGTCAGTGAATGATGCGAGGCGGGTGATTTTTCATTCCATCTCACTGATGGGGGCGCGCACGGTACCACACTGAAACGTGGGGTTTGGAAACGTTCAATAGCGCCACGTAGCGAGATTTAGCGATTCGTAAGCAGGAACAAGTTCTGCCTCGGTTCGTGCCATTGCGGTGCCAAGGAAGGGAGAGCGAATACATGAGATTTGGGTTTTTGGGTGAGAGCTTGATTTATATTATCAAAGCTATGTATGCCGGGAATGGTGTGTAAAGTTAGAAGGATCTGAATTAAGTTTAGTAGAAATGTGTCCTTTGAGAGTTGCTTTAGAAGAGTTTAATCCAAGATGATATTGAAAGTAAATCAAGCGCATGAGAATATTTGCTATTTGGCTTGTTAATACATTTGTAGTTCTTTAATATATTGTTTAGCATGGCAGAGGGCAGATATATCAATGACACAACAAACTGATTTTTACGGCAGAAAAATGTTAATTTAAACATTATCTTCACGCGATTTCATGAACATACTGAACCATGAACTTAAAGATATCACTATCCTAAGGTGTCACGTATAGCAA
>STHB01007964.1:0-14913 GCA_018908115.1 Anopheles rivulorum | reverse complement strand
GGCCCGGTGCCTGATCCTGCGCCGTCGCTGCGCGAACTGGTCGATGCGCCGTGGATCCTGCCGACGCCCGACTCGCCGTCGCGGCTCGCGGCCGAGCACCTGTTCCGCGCGGCCGGCCTGCCGCTGCCGACCGACATCGTCGAATCGCTGTCGCTGCTCACCAATATCGGGTTGTTGCTCGATACGCCGCGCATCGCGCTGATGCCGCGCGTCGCCGCGCGGCAGTTCGCGCAGGCCGGGCTGCTGCGCGTGCTCGACCTGCCTGAAACGGGCGCGTTCGGCACGGTCGGATTCTCGGTGCGCTCGAACAAGGAGCAGAGCGCCGCGTGCCGCGCGTTCATCGAATGCCTGAAGGAAGCGGTGCAGGAGTGCCCGGAGGGAGCCTGAGCGCCGGGCTGAAACCGTTGCGGCGCAAGGCTCGCACGGGTATTCCCGTTTAGCATAGCCAGCGCCGAATGTTTGATTGTCGCTTCTCGCGCGGCTTCCCTAGACTCCTGCTGACAGTCCATACGAGCAGGAGACGTTGTGAATCGAGAAACGACTGACGCCGCGCGCCCGCCGCGGCTGTTGCGACACTACATCGACGGCGCGTTCGTCGAAACCGCGCAGACCTTCGCGGATACGAGCCCCGTCGACGGCCGCGAAATCGCTCGGGTATGCGAGGCCGACGCGGCGCAGGTCGACGCCGCCGTGCGCGCGGCCCGTGCCGCGCAGGCGGCCGGCTGGCGCCACACGACGCCCGCGCAACGGGCCGACTGGCTGCACCGGATCGCCGACGGCATCCAGGCGCGCTTCGACGATTTCGTCGCTGCCGAAGTGGCCGACACCGGTCGTCCGCTCGCGCAGGCCCGCTCGCTCGACATCGCCCGCGGCATCGCGAACTTCCGCACGTTCGCCGACCTGGTCCGCACGGCCGGCGACGACTGCTTCGAATCGCAGACGGCCGACGGCGCGCACTACCTCAACTACGTGACGCGCAAGCCGCTCGGCGTGGTCGGCATCATCTCGCCGTGGAACCTGCCGCTGCTGCTGTTCACGTGGAAGGTTGCGCCGGCGCTCGCGCTGGGCAACTGCGTCGTCGCCAAGCCGTCGGAAGAGACGCCCGGCTCCGCGACGCTGCTGGCCGAAGTGATCGACGCCGTTGGCCTGCCGCGCGGCGTGTTCAACCTCGTGCACGGCCACGGGCCGGCCGCCGCCGGCGAATTCCTCACGCGCCACCCCGGCATCGACGCGATCACGTTCACCGGCGAATCGCGCACGGGCAGCGCGATCATGAAAGCCGTCGCCGACGGCGTGAAGGACATCTCGTTCGAACTCGGCGGCAAGAACGCGGCCGTCGTGTTCGCCGACGCCGATTTCGACGCGGCGGTGGATGGAATCGTCAAGTCGAGCTTCACCAACGCCGGGCAGGTGTGCCTGTGCAGCGAGCGCGTGTACGTCGAGCGGCCGATCTTCGAGCGCTTCGTCGCCGCGCTGAAGGCGCGTACTGAAGCGCTGCGCGTCGGCGCCCCCGACGATCCCGCGACGACGATGGGGCCGCTGATCTCGCGCGGCCATCGCGACAAGGTGCTGTCGTATTTCCGGCTGGCCGTCGAAGAAGGCGCGACGGTCGTGACAGGCGGCGGCGTGCCGGCGTTCGGCGACGCACGCGACGACGGCGCGTTCGTGCAGCCGACGATCTGGACCGGGCTGCCCGACACCGCACGTTGCGTGACCGAGGAAATTTTCGGGCCGGTGTGTCACGTCGCGCCGTTCGACAGCGAGGACGAGGTGATCGGCCGCGTGAACGACAGCGCATACGGTCTGGCCGCAAGCGTGTGGACGACGCATCTGGCACGCGGCCACCGCGTTGCGAAGCAGATCGAGACGGGCATCGTGTGGCTGAATGCCTGGTTCGTACGCGACCTGCGCACGCCGTTCGGCGGCACCAAGCTGTCGGGCATCGGCCGCGAGGGCGGTCGTCACTCGCTCGATTTCTACTCCGAAACCACCAACGTCTGCGTGAGGGTCGCATGAGCGAATTCGACCGGAATGCGGTGCAGGCGATTGCCGACACGTTGTGGGCGGCCGAGCGCGACGGCGTGTCGTGCGCGCCGGTGCGCGACGCGATCGCGGCGCTCGGCGGCGATGCACTCGATGCCGCGTATGCGGTGCAGCGCGCGAACACCGCCCGCAAGCGCGCGGCGGGGCGCCGGCTCGTCGGGCGCAAGATCGGCCTGACGTCGGCAGCCGTACAGAAGCAGCTCGGCGTCGGGCAGCCCGACTTCGGGATGCTGTTCGACGACATGGCGGTGGCCGACGGCGAGGAAATCGCGCTGGCGCGCACGCAGCAGCCGAAGGTCGAGGCCGAGATCGCGCTGGTGCTCGAACGCGACCTGCCGCACGAACGGCACACGATGGCCGACCTGATCGGCGCGACCGCGTATGCGCTGCCCGCGATCGAGATCGTCGGCAGCCGGATCGCGAACTGGGACATCCGCCTGACCGACACGGTCGCGGACAACGCGTCGAGCGGCCTGTTCGTGCTCGGCAGCCGGCCGGTCGCGCTCGGCGCGTTCGACGCGATCCAGTGCGGGATGGCGATGGAGCGGCGCGGCGAGCCGGTGAGCGTGGGCGCGGGCGCCGCGTGCCTCGGCAATCCGCTGCACGCGGCGCTGTGGCTCGCGAACACGATGGCCCGCGTCGGCGCGCCGCTGCGGGCCGGCGACATCGTGCTGACGGGCGCGCTCGGGCCGATGGTCGGCGTGCAGCCGGGCGACGTGTTCACCGCGCGGATCGAAGGACTCGGCAGCGTGAGCGCGTATTTCTCCACCCAACCGGAGCGTGAATGATGAAAGACCTCGACAAGCTCGCCGTGGCCATCATCGGCTCCGGCAACATCGGCACCGATCTGATGATCAAGGTGCTGCGTAATTCGAAGCATCTGGAAATGGCTGCGATGGTCGGCATCGACGCGGCCTCCGACGGCCTCGCGCGCGCCGCGCGGCTCGGTGTGGCGACCACCGCCGGCGGGATCGACGGCCTCGTCGCGATGCCCGGATTCGCGAACGTGCGGATCGCGTTCGACGCCACGTCGGCCGGCGCGCATGCGCGCCATGCGGAGGTGCTCGGCCGCCACGGCGTGCAGGTGATCGACCTGACGCCGGCCGCGATCGGCCCGTTCGTCGTGCCCGTCGTCAACCTGTTCGAACACCTCGACGCGCCGAACCTGAACATGGTGACCTGCGGCGGCCAGGCGACGATCCCGATCGTGCATGCGGTGTCGCGCGTCGCACCGGTGCATTACGCGGAGATCGTCGCATCGATCTCCAGCCGCTCGGCCGGCCCCGGCACGCGCGCGAACATCGACGAATTCACCGAAACGACGTCGAAGGCGATCGAGACGGTCGGCGGTGCCGCGCGCGGCAAGGCGATCATCGTGCTGAACCCGGCCGACCCGCCGCTGATGATGCGCGACACGGTGTACTGCCTGACCGACGAACACGCCGACACCGCCGCGATCGAGCGTTCGATCAAGACGATGGTCGATGCGGTCGCGAGCTACGTGCCCGGCTACCGGCTCAAGCAGGCTGTCCAGTTCGACCGCTATACCGCCGCGCAGCCGCTCGCGTTCGACGCGGGCGAGCGCCGCGCGGGGCTGAAGGTCAGCGTGTTTCTCGAAGTCGAGGGCGCCGCGCATTACCTGCCGTCGTATGCGGGGAACCTGGACATCATGACGTCGGCCGCGCTCGCCGCCGCCGAACAGATCGCGGCCAGCCGCGTCGCAGCCTGACGGGAGATCGGCGATGACCGACCACACGAAAAAAATCTATCTGTCCGACGTGACGCTGCGTGACGGCATGCATGCGATCCGTCATCAGTATTCGCTCGACAGCGTCGTCGCGATCGCACGCGCGCTCGACGACGCGGGTGTCGACAGCATCGAGGTCGCGCACGGCGACGGGCTGTCGGGATCGAGCTTCAACTACGGCTTCGGCGCGCATACCGACCTGCAGTGGATCGAGGCGGTAGCCGGCACGGTGAAGCGTGCACGTGTCGCCACGCTGCTGCTGCCCGGCATCGGCACCGTGCACGACCTGCGTGCCGCGTACGACGCCGGCGCGCGCATCGTGCGGATCGCGACGCACTGCACGGAAGCCGACATCTCGAAGCAGCACATCGCATATGCACGCGAACTCGGGATGGACACCGTCGGCTTCCTGATGATGTCGCACATGACGACGCCCGACGCACTCGCGCAACAGGCAAAGCGGATGGAAAGCTACGGCGCGCAATGCGTGTACGTGGTCGATTCCGGCGGCGCGCTCGGCATGCGCGACGTGGCCGCGCGCTTCGATGCGCTGAAGGCCGTGCTCGACCCGGCCACGCAGACGGGCATGCACGCGCACCACAACCTGTCGCTCGGCGTCGCAAACTCGATCGTCGCGCTCGAACACGGTTGCGACCGCATCGATGCGTCGCTGACCGGGATGGGCGCGGGCGCCGGCAACGCACCGCTCGAAGTGTTCGTCGCGGCGGTCGACCGGCTCGGGCTGAATCACGGCTGCGACGTGAAGCAGCTGATCGACGCGGCGGAAGACATCGTGCGGCCGCTGCAGGAGCGCCCGGTGCGGGTCGACCGCGAAACGCTCGCGCTCGGCTATGCGGGCGTGTATTCGAGCTTCCTGCGCCACACGGAAGCGGCGGCCGCGAAATACGGGCTGTCGGCGTTCGACATCATGGTCGAACTCGGCCGGCGGCGGATGGTCGGCGGGCAGGAGGACATGATCGTCGACGTCGCGCTCGACATGCTGAAAGCACGGGAGGCCGCATGACCGATCTCGACAGGCTGGCGGCCCGCGTCGACGACGCCGCGCGCCACGCGGAGGCGATCGCGCAGCTGACGACCGGCGCCGTGTTCTCGCTCGACGAGGCATACGTGATCCAGCGCGCGTCGATCGAACGCCGCATCGATCGCGGCGAGACGATGGCCGGCGTGAAGCTCGGCTTCACGAGCCGCGCGAAGATGATCCAGATGGGCGTCGACAGCCTGATCTGGGGCTGGCTCACCGACACGATGCTGGAAGAAGACGGCGGGCACGTCGCGCTCGATCGCTTCATCCATCCGCGCGTCGAGCCGGAAGTCTGCTTCCTCACGCGCCGCGACATCGACCGGCCGCTGACGCTGCTGGAAGCGGCCGGCTACCTGGAGGCCGTCGCGCCCGCGATGGAGATCATCGATTCGCGCTACCGCGACTTCCGCTTCACGCTGGAGGACGTGGTGGCCGACAACTGCTCGTCGGCCGGCCTGACGATCGGCCCGTGGAGCACGCGTTTCGACGGGCTGCGCAACGCGGGCGTCGTGATGCGGATCGACGGCCGCGCGGTCCAGACCGGCTCGACCGCCGCGATCCTCGGCGATCCGCTGCGCTCGGTCGTGCAGGCGTCGCGGCTGATCGCGGCGAGCGGGCTCGTGCTGCCGGCCGGCTCGCTGATCATGGCCGGCGCCGCGACGGCCGCCGACGCATTGCCTGCCGGCGCGCACGTGCACTGCACGGTGCACGGGCTCGGCAGCACCGAATTCACCACCACTCGACCATCATGAGCCAAGACCATTCGATCCAGGGCCGCGTCGTGCCCGGCAAGGCCACGCCGCGCGGCCGCTTCCCGCACATCACGCGCGCCGGCGACTTCCTGTTCGTGTCGGGCACGAGTTCGCGGCGGCCCGACAACACGATTGCCGGCGCGTCGGCCGATGCGCTCGGCACCGTGCAGCTCGACATCCGCGAGCAGACCCGCACGGTGATCGAGAACATCCGCGACATCCTGCGCAGCGAAGGCGCCGACCTGTCGTCGCTCGTCGAGATCTCGTCGTTCCTCGTGAACATGAACGATTTCGGCGGCTATAACGCAGTGTACGGCGAGTATTTCGACGAAACCGGCCCGACGCGCACGACGGTCGCGGTGCACCAGCTGCCGCATCCGCATCTGCTGATCGAGATGAAGGCGATCGCGTACGCGCCGAAGCGCTGACAGGCATGGCGGGTTGGCGTGCCACGCCACCCGCCCGGAGGAGACAACCATGCTGAAGTACGGCAAACCGTTCAATTTCTCGCGCTGGATCGACGAGCATGCGCACCTGCTGAAGCCGCCGGTCGGCAACCAGCAGGTGTGGCAGGACAGCGATTTCATCGTGACCGTCGTCGGCGGCCCGAATCACCGCACCGACTATCACGACGATCCGTTCGAGGAGTTCTTTTACCAGCTGCGCGGCAATGCGTACCTGCACCTGTGGATCGACGGCAAGCGCGAACGCGTCGACCTGAAGGAAGGCGACATGTTCCTGCTGCCGCCGCACGTGCGTCACTCGCCGCAGCGCCCCGAAGCCGGCAGCGCGTGCCTCGTGATCGAGCGCCAGCGCCCCGAGGGCATCGTCGACGGCTTCGAGTGGTACTGCGACGCATGCGGACATCTCGTCCATCGCGTCGAGGTGCAGCTCAAGAGCATCGTCGCCGACCTGCCGCCGCTGTTCGACGCGTTCTACGCGTCGGACACGCTGCGCCGCTGCGCGCATTGCGGCCACGTGCATTCCGGCAAGGCGGCCTGACCTTGCCACGCTTTTCACCGACAGAACGACGATGACACTTCGAATCGACATGCATTCGCACTTCTTCCCGCCGATCTCGCGGGAAGAGGCCGCGCGCCTCGACGCGCAGCGCGCGCCGTGGCTGCGCATCGACGCGGACCGCCAGAACGGGATGATCATGACAGGCGAGCGCGCGTTCCGCCCGGTCTACCGTGCGCTGTGGGACCCGGCCGCGCGCATCGCGGAGATGGACGCGCTCGGCATCGACATCCAGCTGATGTGCGCGACGCCCGTGATGTTCGGCTACGACAGCGCGCCGCACGACGCGCACGACTGGGCGATGCGGATGAACGACCGCGCGCTCGAGCTGTGCGCGCCTGCACCGGACCGGATGTTCGCGCTCGCGCAGGTGCCGCTGCAGGACGTCGAGCTTGCGTGCCGGGAAGCGACGCGCGCGCATCGCGCCGGCCATCGCGGCGTGCAGATCGGTAACCATCTCGGGCCGCTCGACCTCGACGACGCGCACCTCGTCACGTTCCTCACGCATTGCGCGAACGACGGTATTCCGGTGCTCGTGCATCCGTGGGACATGATGACCGACGGCCGGATGAAGAAATGGATGCTGCCGTGGCTCGTCGCGATGCCGGCCGAGACCCAGCTGAGCATGGTGTCGCTGATCCTGTCCGGCGCGTTCGAGCGGATTCCGCGTTCATTGAAGCTGTGTTTCGCGCACGGCGGCGGCAGCTTCGCGTTCCTGCTCGGCCGCGTGCAGAACGCGTGGGAACAGCGCGACATCGTGCGCGAGGACTGCCCGCATCCGCCCGTCAGCTATCTCGACCGCTTCCACGTGGACAGCGCGGTGTTCGATCGCGGCGCGCTGCGCCTCCTGGTCGACACGATGGGCGAGGACCGCGTGATGCTCGGCTCCGACTATCCGTTCCCGCTCGGCGAGCAGCAGATCGGCTCGCTCGTCGAGCAGCATCCCGATCTGTCCGACACCGCGAAAGCCAGGATCCTCGGTGGCAACGCACTGCGCTTCTTCGACCTGCCGCCCGCGGCGGCGTCGCGCGCGGCCTGACGCCTTTCACGACCTGCATCATTCCCTAAGGAAACCTCATTTCATGACCACACGCGAACACTGCGCTGCGCTCGATGCGGCCGATCCGCTCGCCCACTGTCGCGCGCGCTTCGACATGCCCGCGGACACGATCTACCTCGACGGCAACTCGCTCGGCGCGATGCCGGCGAACGTGCCGGCGCGCATGCAGCGCGCGCTCGAACAGGAGTGGGCGCACGGCCTGATCCGCTCGTGGAACGACGCCGACTGGTATCCGGCGCCGCAGCGCACCGGCGACAAGATCGCCCGGTTGATCGGCGCGAGCGACGGCGAGGTGATCGTCGCCGATTCGACGTCGGTGAACCTGTTCAAGGTGCTCGTCGCGGCCACGCGCATGCGCCCTGGGCGCCGCGTGATCGTCGCCGAGCGCACCAATTTCCCGACCGACGTCTATATCGCGGCGAGCGTCGCCGAGATGACCGGCTGCGAACTGCGCTGCGTCGATCCGGACGACATCGCCGCGGCGATCGACGATACCGTCGCGGTCGTGTCGCTGACGCACGTGAACTACAAGAGCGGCAAGCGCTACGACATGGCGGCCGTCACGCGCCACGCGCACGAGGCCGGCGCGCTGAGCGTGTGGGACCTGTGCCACTCGGCCGGCGCGATGCCGATCGAGCTGAACGCGTGCGAAGCCGACTTCGCGGTCGGCTGCGGCTACAAGTACCTGAACGGCGGGCCCGGCGCGCCGGCCTATGTGTTCGTCGCGTCGCGGCATCTCGCCGACGTGCGGCAGCCGCTGACCGGCTGGCACGGTCATGCGAAGCCGTTCGACTTCACGCACGACTACGCGCCGCACCCGGCGATCGACCGGATGCTGACGGGCACCGCGCCGCAGCTCGGCGTGATCGCGCTCGAAGCGGCGCTCGACGCGTTCGACGGCGTCGATCTCCATGTGTTGCGCGACAAGAGCGTCGCGCTCGGCGACCTGTTCATCGCGCTCGTCGACCAGGAGCTCGCGGGCCTCGGCTTCACGCTTGCGTCGCCGCGCGACGCCGCGCAGCGCGGCAGCCAGGTGTCGCTCGCGCATGAGCAAGGCTATGCGATCGTGCAGGCGCTGGTCGCGCGCAACATGATCGGCGACTTCCGCGCGCCCGACATCCTGCGCTTCGGCTTCGCGCCGCTGTACGTGCGCTACGTCGACGTGTGGGACACGATCGCCGCATTGAAGGACGTCGTGACGACCGGCGCATGGAACACCGATGCGTTCCTCGCGCGCAAGTCGGTGACCTGACGGCCAGCGTGGCATGCACTACGACGCAACAGAACGAGATCGGACGACGTCCCGCATGACGCGGGGCGCGTTCGACGAAGGAGACACGGCATGAACCAGCGGCAAGGATTCGACACGATCGTCGAACGTGAGAAGGGGTTGCACCGCGGGCTGTCGACCGCGCAGTTGTCGATGATCGCGATCGGCGGTGCGATCGGGACGGGGCTGTTCCTCGGCAGCGGTTTCGCGATCGGCTTCGCGGGGCCGAGCGTGCTCGTCAGCTATGCAATCGGCGCGCTGATCGCGCTGCTGCTGATGGGCTGCCTCGCCGAGATGACGGTCGCGCACCCGACGTCAGGCTCGTTCGGCGCGTATGCCGAGCATTACGTGAGCCCGTGGGCCGGCTTCCTCGTGCGCTATGCGTACTGGGCGTCGATCGTGTTCGCGGTCGGCACCGAGGTGACGGCGATCGCCGTGTACATGAAGTACTGGTTTCCGGCCGTGCCGGGCTGGTACTGGATCGTCGGCTTCTCGGCCGCACTGATCGGCGTCAACCTGGTCAGCGTGAAGGTGTTCGGTGCGGTCGAGTACGTGTTCTCGATGCTGAAGATCGCGGCGATCGTCGCGTTCATCGCGCTCGGCGCGGTGGTCGTGTTCGGTGCGCCGGCCGGCTCCGGCATCGGCTTCGCGAACTACACGGCGCACGGCGGCTTCTTCCCGAAGGGCGTGTGGGGCATGTGGGTCGCGGTGATCGTGTCGATCTTCAGCTACCTGAGCATCGAGATGATCGCAGTCGCGGCGGGCGAGGCGCGCGATCCGCACCAGGCGATCACCCGCGCATTCCGCGCGACGATGCTGCGGCTCGTGTTCTTCTACCTGCTGACGCTCGCGCTGATGCTCGCGATCGTGCCGTGGACGGCCGCCGGCTCCGACGAAAGCCCGTTCGTGAAGGTGATGGCCGCGACGCACGTGCCGGGCGCGGCCGGCGTGATCAACTTCGTGATCCTGGTGGCCGCGCTGTCCGCGATGAACAGCCAGCTCTACATCACGACGCGGATGATGTTCAGCCTGTCGCGCGCCGGCTACGCGCCGAAGGCGCTCGGCCGGCTGACGGGGCACGGCGTGCCGGCGGCCGCGCTCGGGTTGTCGGCAATCGGGATCGCGCTCGCGACCGTGCTGAACGTGCTGTATCCGGACACGTCGTTCGTGATGATGATGTCGGTGTCGATGTTCGGCGCGATGTTCACGTGGCTGATGATCTTCGTCACGCACCTGCGCTTCCGGTCGCAGTATCGCGGCCCGGCACTCGCGTTCCGGATGTGGGGGCACCCGTTCGGCAGCCTGCTGGGTGCCGGGCTCGTCGCGGCGATCCTGTTCACGACCGCGTTCACGCGCGAATTCCGGATGACGATGGTGGTCGGCGTCGTGTTCGTCGTGCTGCTGACGCTCGCATACGCACTGCATTACCGGCACGAACACGCCCGCTGACCCGCCGGCGTGGCAGTCCACGCCACGCTTCACGCTCGCTAAGGTTCCGTTAAGCCGGCGGCGACTACATTCGATCCTGTCCGCAAGGCGGCCGGCACGCGCCGGCTCGCCGCTTCCTGCAAATGGGGTTCGAATGAACAAACTTCCCGAAATCACGCTCGCATTCTGGATCATGAAGATCTGCGCGACGACGCTCGGCGAAACCGGCGGCGACCTGCTGTCGATGACGCTGAACGTCGGCTACGCGGTGAGCTCGATCCTGCTGTTCGGTTTCTTTCTCGTGACGCTGGGCGCGCAGCTCAGGACGACGCGCTATCGCCCGGCGGTCTACTGGGCCGTGATCGTTGCGACGAGCACGGCCGGCACGACGATGTCCGACTTCATGGACCGCACGCTCGGCCTCGGCTACGCAGCCGGCTCATCGATCCTCGTCGCGATCCTGCTGGCGATCTTCGCGGTCTGGCGCCTGAGCGGCGAATCGCTGTCGGTCGACCTGATCCGCACGCGCAAGGTCGAACTGCTGTACTGGATCGCTATCCTGTTCTCGAACACGCTCGGCACCGCACTCGGCGACTTCCTCGCGGACAGCTCGGGGCTCGGCTTCGGCGGCGGCGCGCTGCTGATCGGCGGGCTGCTGGCGGTGATCGTGCTCGCGCATTACTTCACGCGGATCTCCGGCGTACTGCTGTTCTGGGCCGCGTTCGTGCTCACGCGCCCGTTCGGCGCGACGGTCGGCGACCTGCTGACGAAGCCAGTCGCGAAGGGCGGCCTCGCGCTCGGCACGGTCGGCTCGTCGGCCGTGCTGCTCGGTGTGCTGGTCGCGCTGGTGATCTATGCGAGCATCGCGCAGGCGCGGCGCCGCGAACCGGTGCCTGCGCGGATCGCGCAGCCGGTTAGCGAATGACGATGAACGGAAAAGAAAAAGGGGCCGCGAGGCCCCTTTTTTCGTGCCGTGCCGCTCAGTGGCGGCCGGTGCTGCCGAAGCCGCCTTCGCCGCGATCGCTCTCGGCGAAATCGTCGACGATGTTGAACTGCGCCTGCACGACCGGCACGATCACGAGCTGCGCGAGCCGTTCGAACGGGTTCAGCACGAACTCGGTCTGGCCGCGGTTCCACGTCGAGACCATCAGCTGGCCCTGGTAGTCGGAGTCGATCAGGCCGACAAGGTTGCCGAGCACGATCCCGTGCTTGTGGCCGAGGCCCGAGCGCGGCAGGATCAGCGCCGCATAGCCGGGATCGGCGAGGTGGATCGCGAGGCCCGTCGGCACCAGCGTCGTTTCGCCCGGCTGCAGCGTGACCGGTGCGTCGAGGCACGCGCGCAGGTCGAGGCCCGCGCTGCCGGTGGTTGCGTAGGCGGGCAGGTAGTCGCGCATGCGCGCGTCGAGAATCTTCAGGTCGAGTTTCATGCGGTCGTCGAATCGGTCGGGAAGGGCGCGGCGGCAAGCGCCGCCGCGCGGGTGATCAGATCAGGCGGTTGTCGGGCAGGCGCTTCGCGATTTCCGCGACGAGCGCATGCGCGAGTTCATCCTTCGGGGCGCGCGGCAGGCGCGTGAGGCCGGCCGCTTCGAACAGCACGACTTCGTTGTCGTCGCGGCCGAACGTCAGCGGGCCGAGGTTGCCGACGAGCAGCGGCACGTTCTTGCGCTTGCGCTTCTCGTCGCCGTGCACGTCGAGGTCGCCGCTTTCAGCCGCGAAGCCGACGCAGAACGGCGGATCGGGCAGCGCCGCGACCGACGCGAGGATGTCCGGGTTCTCGACGAATGCGAGCGTCGGCATCTTGCGGTCGGCCGTCTTCTTCATCTTGTGCTCGGCCGGCTGGTCGACGCGCCAGTCGGCGACCGCGGCCACCGCGATGAAGATGTCGGCATCGTTGACCGCATGCATCACCGCGTCGTACATCTCCTGCGCGGTCTGCACGTCCTGGCGGTACACGCCCCACGGCGTGTCGAGCGCGACCGGCCCCGCGACGAGATGCACGTCGGCGCCAGCCTGTTGCGCGGCGCGCGCGATCGCGAAGCCCATCTTGCCGCTCGAGCGGTTCGTGAGGCCGCGCACGGGGTCGAGCGGTTCGAACGTCGGCCCGGCCGTGATCAGCACGCGCCGGTGCGCGAGCACCTTCGGCGCAAAGTGCGCGACGATCGCTTCATAGATTGCTTCGGGCTCGAGCATGCGGCCGTCGCCGACTTCGCCGCACGCCTGCGCGCCCGAATCCGGGCCGAGCACGGATACACCATCTGCGCGCAGTTGCGCGGCGTTGCGTTGCGTGGCCGGGTTCTGCCACATCTGGCGATTCATCGCGGGGACGACGAGCAGCGGACAGTCGCGTGCGACGCACAGCGTCGACAGCAGATCGTCCGCGAACCCGTGCGCGAGCTTCGCGAGGAAATCCGTCGACGCGGGCGCGATCACGATCGCGTCGGCTTCGCGCGACAGGTCGATGTGCGCCATGTTGTTGTCGACGCGCGCGTCCCACTGGCTCGTATAGACGGGGCGGCCCGACAGCGCCTGCATCGTGACGGGCGTGATGAACTGGGTGGCCGCTTCGGTCATCGCGACCTGCACGGTCGCGCCGGCCTTCACGAGCAGCCGCGTGAGCTCGGCGATCTTGTAGCAGGCGATGCCGCCCGTCAGGCCGAGAACGAGGTGTTTTCCTGCGAGTTCTGCGTGTGCCAACTCAGGCCTCCAAGGGTCAAACGGAACGGCCGGCGCGAAGCCGGCCGTCGACGCCGAGTATGCGCGCTTAGCGCGAGCCGCGCACGCGACGCAGTTCGTCGTAGATCAGCAGCACCGCACCGACCGTGATCGCGGAATCGGCGAGGTTGAACGCCGGGAAGTGCCAGGCGCCGAGGTGGAAATCGAGGAAGTCGATCACGTGACCGTACACGAGCCGGTCGATCACGTTGCCGAGCGCACCGCCGAGGATCATCGCGAGCGACAGGCTGAACAGCCGCTGCTGGCCGTGGCGCTTCAGCAGGAAGCAGATCACGAGCGTCGCGGCGATGCCGAGTGCGGTGAACGCCCAGCGCTGCCAGCCGCCGGCGGTCGACAGGAAGCCGAACGCGGCGCCGCGGTTGTACACCAGCACGAGGTTGAAGAACGACGTCAGCTCGTGCTGCGCGCCGTACGCGAACGTCTTCAGGATCGAGATCTTCGACAGCTGGTCGAACAGGATCACGATCAGCGAAATGCCGAGCCAGGGCGCAAGCGCGCCGCTGGCCGGTTTCGACAGGGTTTTCGCCATAGTTAAGCAGCGCTCCGGATTTCGCCGTTTTCGAACAGGTTGGAGAAGCAGCGGCCGCACAGCGTCGGATGATCGGCGTGCGCGCCGACATCCTCGCGGTAGTGCCAGCAGCGTTCGCACTTCAGGTACTTCGAGGCGGCCACGTCGACGCTTTCCTGCGCTTCGTCGTCGACCTTGACGACCGTCGCGGCCGACGTGATCAGCACGAACTTCAGGTCGTCGCCGAGGCTCGTGAGCGCGTTGTAACGCGCGCCGCTCGCGTGCACGGTGACTTCAGCCTGCAGCGACGAACCGATGCGGTTCGCGGTGCGGGCTTCCTCGAGCGCCTTCGTCACGTTGCCGCGCACATCGCGCAGCAGCGCCCACTTCTCGATCAGTGCGGTCGAGCCGGCGACTTCCGGATACGCGTAGTAGGTTTCCGTGAAGATCGTTTCGCTGGCCGGCTGGAACACCTTCCACGCTTCTTCCGCCGTGAACGACAGGAACGGCGCGAGCACGCGCAGCAGGCCGTGCGTCAGGTGGTACAGCGCCGTTTGTGCGGAGCGGCGCGCGCGCGAATCGGCCGCGCTCGTGTACAGGCGGTCCTTCAGCACGTCGAGGTAGAAGCCGCCGAGATCTTCCGAGCAGTACGTCTGCAGCTTCGCGACGACCGGGTGGAATTCGTACTTCTCGTAGTGGCCGAGCAGTTCCGTCTGCAGCTGCTGCGAGAACGCGACCGCATAGCGGTCGATCTCGAGCCATTCCTCGACCGGCACCGCGTGCTGCGCGAAGTCGAAGTCCGACAGGTTCGCGAGCAGGAAGCGCAGCGTGTTGCGGATGCGGCGATAGCCTTCGGTCACGCGCTTCAGGATTTCCTCGGAGATCGCGAGCTCGCCCGAGTAGTCGGTCGATGCGATCCACAGGCGGATGATTTCCGCGCCGAGACGGTTCGCGACTTCATGCGGGTCGATGCCGTTGCCGAGCGACTTGCTCATCTTGCGGCCTTCGCCGTCGACCGTGAAGCCGTGCGTGAGCAGGCCCTTGTACGGCGCGCGGCCGTCGATCATCGAGGCCGTGAGCAGCGACGAGTGGAACCAGCCGCGATGCTGGTCCGAGCCTTCGAGGTACAGGTCGGCCGGGAATTGCAGCTGGTCCTTGTGCGAGCCGCGCAGCACGTGCCAGTATTGTAGAAAAGAAATGAATAATAAGTATTTAAGAAGTAGGGACATTTATAAACAAATTATATAAATATAAATATTTATATTTTTGACAAAAATCTTGGTGAACGTTTTAGGATTTGCTGCGTTAAA
>STHB01007951.1:0-14916 GCA_018908115.1 Anopheles rivulorum | reverse complement strand
ACACGATGTTCTGCAAAGTTGTTCGGAATGAAAAAATGCATCCTTTCACACATTATTTGCATAATTTTATGCATGCTACATTCCGTACCATGACTATTAGGCCATCTGCTTACTTCAAGCACTGTGCTCACAGTGCTTGAAGCGAGCACTGTGCGCACAGTGCTTGAAGCGAGCACTGTGCTCACAGTGCTTGAAGCGAGCACTGTGCGCACAGTGCTTGAAGCGAGCACTGTGCTCACAGTGCTTGAAGCGAGCACTGTGCTCACAGTGCTTGAAGCGAGCACAGTGAGCACACTTCGAGCACTGTGCTGTATTGTGCGCACAGTAAGGTGTGCTGTGCGCACTGTGCGCACACTAGCACTTTACCCAACACTATGTGCAGCTCCAGCAATGTGATGCTCCACGATCCACGCCCTGATGGAGTAGCGTTATTGAGTTTAGTAGCGGGCGCGCGCTTTATGTATGTGGTCCTCATCTTCTGCACCTCTTGGTGGGTGGGTGGATGGGTGTGTGTGTGTTTTTTTAATGAATATGTAAGCTTTTTCCCCTACCTTTCGCTGAGGGCAACATGTTTTATCAGCCTTTTTTTTTATTGTTCAAAATTTACACCTTTAAAGCGGTGAGCACTTTTACAGCTGCGAGTTGCCATTAGGGGTTGGTTAAAAGGTTTTTTTTTGTGGTTGAGCATGGAAGATGCATAGAGGATTGATAAACTGATGGGTGGAATTTAGGTGCTTTTTTGGTGCAAAAGTTTTCCACTTTTGTTTTTCTTGTTTCCTTTTTGTGTTGCAAGTTTTGTTCCGGTTGAAATGTGTGCGTAGTATAATGCCAATTTCCAGGAAAGCTTTCTGCAATAGAAGTACATCAGGAAAGTTTTTTTGCCTCGATTTTCTTGGAGGAAGGAGATTATTGCTTCACAAAATAACTGCAAATAAGTCTTTATGCTCTGTATCTTTAGAGTTTGTTTTTAAGGTCACCCAAATGACTTGTTTTATTATGAATAAAATATCTATAAAACATTATCTTCTAACCGCATTGTACACACGTTCGAGAATAATTTGGCTTTCTTAGGCGGGCTCAAACTGCTCACATCAGGTGAGTCAAATCATGATGCTCTGCTGCTGTAATTGTGAACAGTGTATCATACACCCAGAACACATTGTTTGAACGGTGGCTTTCGACGTCATTCATCGCTGAACAGAACAACGATCATGCCGTTGCTCTGTACACCTCATCAAACGTTGCCATTATGAAGCGACCCAGACGCTGGAAAGAAAATGGGAGACCCATTCTTCTACCCATTTTTACGACGAAAAATTGGTGAAAATGGTTACCACTTTCATGAAAGTCCGGGTTGCGTTTTGTGTTCTCCGGCACCAGAAACCGGTTGCTTTCCGGCACACCGACCCGAACCAAGCATGATGGCCGTCGGAAATGGGCGTCGAGTGTGGATGAATGTTTCTCGGGTCCTTTGCCCCCGGTAGCAGTAGGTTGGGTTGAGACGGCTGCCCCACATTCACCCAACCACATTATCTGTGTCCTGGCCGAGCGGTCATTCCCCGGGTATGCTCAGCGCCATTGTCCCAGATGGCAAAAGATAAAATGAGAAAATAGCAGCATTCACGGCGGCATTCACGGCGGTATGGCAGGCGAATGGAAATGGAACACTGCGGACTATATCGATGAGGCGCGAAACGAACGCATTTGGTTCCGAGTGGCACTGACGGCCCGACAGCAACCACCACCGAGAATGATGTGTGAAGATGATAGTCATTCCTCGCACGGTAGCATTTGAGCGATGCTACAGTGCACACAGCCCCAAACCACCAACGAAAAAGTCACCACCAAATCCCTCGACTGGGCGAATAGAAAAACCACAGAATGGTTCAAATCGTCAAGCTGTGGCAGAGGCCGGCTGAACGGTCAAAATGAGCGCCTGGCTGCTTTGTGTGTTGCAGGTGGGTGGAAATGGTGATCCTTTACGAGTGAAATCGCCACAATCCCCCTTTAGGGCAATTCCGTTTTTGTCTAGGGAAGTACCAAAAGAAGGATGAAAGAAAAAACACATCAGGAAGGAAAACAGAAACGGAAGGATCATTTTGCGGAATGGTCATTATTTTTTACAATGCCCACAGCCAATGGGGGAAAATGGTCCGACCGTGGCCGGACCTTTACGATGAGCCGTTGCTGGGAAACGATTCGCCAAAAGTGTCCGTCATCTGTGACCAAATGATCTCGGTTTCATCTCTGGGGCCAGCCGGCCATTCCAGGCATTAAGGAATACGCCGTACACGGGCGAGTTGGATGAGTCGGACATTGAAGAAGCTAAAGCGAACGAACGCGCAGACATAATGTGTCCCAACTCAATCCTTTCCTCGTCTAAACCGTGGATTACGTTGTGCATTAAAAAATGTTTAGGGTAAAAGCTTTGCGGAAAATTATTTACATAAGAATTGAATTAACATTACGAAATTAAAATAACAAATTGAAGCTGGAATATAAAATGAGCTCCAAATGTATTTTATTCCCTGAGAGGTATTTTATTCCGGAAAAATTGTATATTTATTGAAATGTTATTAAATTAGTTGCTAAAGAGACCAAAGACTAATGTTCCATTTTATTTCACCTTATATTCAACGCCATTTGATTTTATATTGCTATTCCGTTGCTATTTAAAGACTATCTGAACATCGTTACGAGGTTTGTTTTTAATGATTATTTAATTTTTACGATGTGATGTGCCAAAAAAAACAGTCACTCCACCCTTACCATTACAACACAGCAAACCGTTAAACAAAATGTCTCCATGCTAAAATTTCGGAATGTTTCTTCCGTATCTGTCTGCAAATAAAAATGATTCAAAAGTGAGTCGAGAAGAAAACACCTTCAAACCAGATGCTACTTTCTCGGACGGACGAATGTTGGGACTTTACGATGAGTTCCTGTACCCTGTAGCTAGCAGGAGGGAATAAAAAACGCTGATCCTAAACAGAAAAAGATACGCCACAAGCGAGCCGAAAACGATGCCCATTCGGTTTATTGGAACCATTTGAAAGGGACATTAGCACTCCACTTAGCGTACCCCGTGTGACACCTTTTATGTATTCTACGATATTGCGAGCTCTGTTTTGTTACTTCTTCTCTAGAGTTTGTCACCTTTTGGAATAGCTAATTTTTTTCCTACACCCAAGCCAGGAATAAAATGTTGAAAATGGTCATGCTACCTATAGACACCTCGAGAACCTGCGAGGTAAATAGGTCATTTGGAACGTTTTCCTGAGCTGTTTGCTTATAACTCGTCAACAGGACAATTCGCCATTGTATTCGGCTGAAATGAAAGGAACGAAAAGAGAAAGGGACATGAAAAAAAATGGACAAAATGGACGAATCCAACGTGTGCGAATTAATTGTCAGGCTTATTACAGCCGTCGTTCTTCATTTCCTGTGTTGTCCGAATCGCATAAGCTGGCGATGTTTACTTTCGCATTGTTTTGAGATTATTTGCTCTAGAATCGGGGGTTTTTTTTATGGATTGGACTACTTATCTGCCGTGGTCTGTATACCCATTCAACTTGAATACCTTTCCCAACGTTCGATTATCACTTAGCTGGAGTCTGTAAAATTTAATTCGTTTCTCTTTGTTCATTATTGTCACTTACCTCTGTACTTGCGATAAGACTTTCGATTAAATTATTTATCGTTTAAAATTTAAACTACCAAAGGCACAGGTTGCAGTTGGCCACTGGGAAAAGAAAATTATATCCTCCCTCCGTATGGAAATAATTGTCTTCTACGTTCGATTCCCTGTTATCGATTGGACGAGACCCATTAAGAAGCTTACCTTCTTCTACCTGTTTTTTTTCGGAATAGGTTTTCGAAAGCAAAACGAAAGAACCAACGAGCCGGAATATACCGCCACGAGTCGCGGGAAGCATTAAAAATTAATCAATAATCCACGGTAATGGAAATTTATTGCGGATCGGCGGTATACAAATAAAGAGAGAGAGAGAGAGAACGAGTGAGCGCGCTTGCCGTACTCGCCCTGGTCACTATATTTGAAGCCAAATGGGCAGTGAAATTGATTTGTCGGAATGTGCTGGGTTGGAGAGATCTGTGTTTTTTTTTTGTTGTTGTTGGTACTATGGTTGCACACTATCCAGACCAAAAAACCCGGCTGATGGTTTGGTCATGCTGCTGGTTTGGGGTCGCTGCTCAGTATGTTTCCCATGTTTATGGTGATTTATGGGATTGCTGTTCGTTAGCGGTTTGATATTCAGTGGCTTAGATCTGGCGCTGCTGCGTACCGTGAATCGATGGTGGTAGATTTTTACGATCCCGATTCGATTAATTTCACACTCAATTGAGAATCAGTTTTATCCCGTGGTTTGTAGTGTCCTGTGTGGGAATCTAGGCCGAAGGGTACTATTTTTCGATTTATATTTTTAAATCCACAACAAAAGTTTAAATTTTAAAACAACAGTACTCCGGAGTCTGAGATAGTTTTAAACACCAAATACATTGTCGGAAACGTCAAGAATATTTAAAAATAAATTAAAATTTTGAATCGAATTTTCTCGAATCAATCGACGGTGTTTTTTTCTTCTCCACATTTCCAGTGAATTTATTTTCCATTTTTGTCGATAAATAATTCCTTTCCGAGTAAAAGCTCTCCACAAACGAAAGCTTGCCTGCTGCCGCCACTTGGTAACACAATCCGGGACTGCCGCACAGTATTCAATTTCCATCCTCATCACCATTTTGTGCTATCATAATCCTGTATATCGTTGCGAAGCGAATTTCCTTTTTTGCCTACCCGCTGGCGGACGAAATGGTAGCGTCAGAGGGAAAAATCACTTCCGGCAGCGTGGTGCGAATTAAATTTAGCTCCTGTTACAACTTTTCCTCCCCCGCAAACGCAAAACGCCCGTGATTGGTAGCATAAATCCGTGCACGGCGCGCGTAGTAAAATGCACAAACGGCAGCAAACGTCTTTTGCGCCGCTACGGAAAGCTTTCTAAGACGGGAACACTTTTGTTGGTACTATGGGAGGAGGGTGGTAGATGTGTGTGGAGAATGTGGGGAGGGGAAGGAAGGGAAGGAGGAAAATGTTGTTATAATCCAGTTCTTGAGAAAACTCGGTCGCGTGGGGTTCTACCTGCTGCCGAGAAGGCTACCATAGCTGGTAGTTGGTACTGCAAACAAATTAAGCTGAGTGAATTTCGAGCGAAGTTATAAGATAAATATTTGTCCTATCCCAGCTTTTCGTGGGCTGGGCCTAGACCAAGTGGTACAAGGAAGTATTGCAAAACGCTCTCACCGTGCTTCCTTTCCTTGCACGGGGCGAAGTACTTTGGTAATGCAAATGCGTTTTGGTTTAGTGTGTGCTTCTTTGATGAACTCCTCGGCTGCGTTGTGTGATGTGTTTCCGATCGTCACACAACCCGCACTCGTCACTATCGATAGTGTTTGTGCAAGCGTGCATAGCTTGTACAGTCGAGTTGGCAAATTGTTTAACAGCGTGCAGAGTTGAACAGCAACTGGAGCTCAGCAGCTAGTGTGTAGTGAAGAGTAAATAATGCCGAATGGAAAGTTTTGTTTGTCGCGTGGGAAGGCATGGTTATCAGGTTACATGAAGTTTGAAATTGATGAAGTAATCAAACCGTCATAATTTAGCAGAAAGTTCGACTGCTGGCAAAGTGTGAACCAATACCAAGGCTTCTCAAAAAAAAAAAACACATCCTTGCTATAATGTGTAAGTGCCAGCTAAACGATCAGCTTACTAAAACGAAACTTCTTCTACTTTCAGATTGGAACAGAGTAAGCGATCACGAGCGCGTCCATCGGCAGCTATCGGTATCGTCCGACAGCAAGCTGCTGGACGACGACATCCGGGAGGAAACACGTGTGATAATGCGACCTAAGAAGCCACCCCGGCCGAAATCCGAAGTGTTCTTGAACAAGCATGACCCGCACCCGAGACGAAAACGGTTTAGCGCATTCGGGGTAAGTTGGGTTGGCTGGTTATCATTTAGACAATGCACTGGTATGTGAGGAATTGTTTTTTTTTTTGTTTGCTGAAAATAACCCCTTCAAAACACTGCAGAATGGCACGATTAATCATTCAAATTTAAATAAAATAAAAAAAATCTCAACTTTCTGACAGTTGGCGTAGAATATGTTTTGACACATTTGGAGTGTGTCTCTCAAACTGTTTTTGTTAGATTCTTTTTAAATGCATCCCCTAGTATGTGTGTGTGTGTGTGTGCTACCAGAAACAAGTGAACAATTTCCCACCGAGTGCAGGTCCAGGTCTCGACACGAGAAAGTACTTCCCGAAAATAAAGGGGTTCCACAACGCACACAAACGTCACAGAAAAACTTTCCACAGCACACCGTGCACAGCCGTGTGTGCCTTACTTGCCGGTCACCAGTCACTGGCAGTCAGTGTTTGGCGGAAATAAATATACATTCTTTCTGTTTTAAATCCTCTCCACACGTGCCTGGGGGGGAGGAGGATTGCAAATGATGGCACGACAAATGACGACCTATCCGTCGAGGGAAAAGGCTTTCCCACCATCACCCCTATCTATGTTAAAAAGAGAAGCACTGACGATGAAAAATGTGGAACAAAAAAAAATCTCGCCCATTCGTCGTTGTGTGACGTGTACGGCTGGGCCCTTTTCGTTCATTTGCATACGAAAGCAAGCCAAAGGTTTGGCTCTGTGCTGCAGAGGTCTGTTGGTGACTAGCGTTTCACTGTTTTTTTTTTGTTTCTGTTTTCTCGCTTTTGTTAGCATTCGGTATTACTCTTCTAGTGGTGGGCTGCATAGCTGATGATAGGGATTTTGTAACCGACATGGCAAACAGTATTATGCTACCAGAAGTTGATAAAAATGGTTCATTTTGTGTGTATGCTTTGTTTTGCTAGTGTAAAACGTAAATAGTTTCTCTCTCGATTTGCGGTTTATTATTTGTCTGTTAGCTTTTATATATATAATATTAGAACAATATGACTTTAGTGAAATAATTCTAGTTAGTTCTTTGGTTAGATTTTTGTTTAACATTTTCTCACCTTTTTTTTATTATTCTTAAGCAATCTTATTCTCATCTTCCACCATAGTACAGCAAACACTTTCTGTACAGAAGGAATGGCACATATTTGCCCTACCAAGCACACTATTCATAATGATTACTCTACTGGGGGAAAATCATCATAAACTATGAAGGAAGTGTATGTTATATATGAAGGAAAAGAAAACCCAACAGCAGGAAAAATCGCTTAAGCTGGACCGGAAATGGCAAAGGCGCGAAGGTAGTTATGCATGGGCACGAAAATCTCGTCTCATCAATGATGCATAACAACGCTTCGGAATTGCTTTCGTTATCTTGCTCTCATATTTCGCACAAATAACCTTGTTACGTAGAGTATGGTTTGGTTTCGATGAAATAGGAGTAATATTTTACATGAATACTTGAAGTTATCACGCATCATTCAACAGTTTGCCTGGTTAGAACATTCTCAAAAACTGTTTTGTAAAAATGACCACAAGTTCATTCTTTTACATTGAGGTTACGGTTCAATCAACCTTACAATTGTTTGAAGGTGCCAACTTACGGTCGATTGTGTGGCAAGTAGAATTGCATTCAGCAAACAAAAAAGTGCTTAACTTTTCTTTTGTACATTTACTTTGAGTGGTTGGGAAAGTTTTCTTTTTCCACCTCGTTTGCCATCAGTGTTAGGTAGTTCTCTGTACGGTGTTTTCGCATCCGTACCACTTGGCAACGGAATGCGTTGCCAATTCCTTCATTCCAGTGTACCAGGTTTCTTACATTCTTTTCGTTTTCCACAAAAACCACCACCAGCGAGAAGCAGTTACTATTTCTTCCTTCATCGTTTGGTTGTGCAACTGTTTCCGGGTAGAGAAACAGCACCACATCAAAAAAGGAGCAGGAACCAAACAAACAAAAAAGGAAGAGAAAAGTAAAAGTTAATGCAACTCGGGAAAAGCGTACGTTAACAAAGGCGTGAGCAAAGAGGGAAAAATAAGTTCGCTTCGAGCAAACTCACCCGAAACACCCGACCCCCGACAAGCATAAAGGGCACACGCTTAAAGAAGCTTTTGTAGAATGGGATTTTCATAAACCCCCCCATTCCCGCAGCCGCCGCCGGGTGGAAAATGCTGGGTGGAAAGCTTCGGCAACCTTTCAACAGTGCAACTGTAAGACTAGACGCTCGACACTCGGACGAGGTAACGGAATAAAAATCGACTGCCGTTGTGTGTGCAATCCTGCGGGATGTGTGATAGTGGGAAAAATATTTGAATATGCTTTCGCAATCAGAATTTATCTTCGGGAAGGGAAAAATTGAATTTCATTGCCCACCAAAATACTTGCCTTGCGTAGGGGAGGATTGCAAAAACCTCAAGCTGAATGCTTTTTGATAACGCAAAACCAAGGGAAAACTGTTGGCAAAGTGTGCGGGTATGTGTGAGGTGAGGAATTGATTGCAAAGCTGCTTTCAATTTGAATGACGAATAATATGGTGAACTGAACGGGAAGCTTTTTTATGTTTGTCGTTCGTTTTAGAACATTTGTGCTGTAACATACGAATTATTTAAAATAAATTTTCCATGGAGACGCCTGGTGCTTCATGAAATATGAAAATGATACCCGGTAATAAATTGGTAATAAATAGTAGATTTCGATGTTAAATTCTTCAAAACAATACAAACATTCTTTAAAGCATTATTTTACGCAACCTCACGTAGGGGCATCATTAGCTCCACCCCGCTGCACATTTCTCTCCCAAGCGCATCACACACAATTAGAGAACTCCATAAACTGTGCGCAATTCTCCTGACAACCTGATGGTGTCGGGGTTGAAAATGTTTCGTCAAGGGGACAAAGAGAAACTTTTGCTCACCTTGTTCAGGGTGGTAAGGAGCTCGTTGCAGAACCTTACCGATTGTTGCGAGTTGCGAACGTAAACACCCCACCGGGCGGTATGGCCTTACACTTGTCAAAACAGATCCCTTAAATAATGGTAATAGCAGCAGGGAGCGATGGTTATACTCATTTTATGCATAATTTTATGCGCTCCATAGGTAGTAGATAGCGTTGGTCTCTTATAATAATAATAATAATAATAATAATAAAAGTAGAAACAGGCGTTCAGAAATTGCCGCAGGAGTTTTCGGTACGCCACCTACACTTATGAAAGAGGAAAAGGGAGTGGGGTGGGTGAGTGTAGGGTGGTGAAAAACCGCATCATTTTCAATCAAATCCACTGTACCGTGGCATCCCCTACGAGCGCATGTTGGGCCGCCGTACGACACGAGCTCGTGACCTATTTCATAGCCCTTAAGTGGACGATTTATCCATGCATATACACAGGCACACACACGCATTGCGGGTGGGTGGCTCTCCACCTTCAAGCAACACCCAGAAGTCACACTTCAAGCTCGACCGATCTTAACGACCCCGGAGTCACTTCGGCGGCGGGTTTTTGTGGTTTCCGCCAGCGATTGGCTTTTAGTTTTTGGCCCGGTACGGTTGGAAGGCTGGCCCAGAGGGCGGCTGGGCGAATGCGTGAGGAAATTAAATTTCACTTCCGCGTACTGATGATGATGATGGTGAAACAAACTTGCTCGTCGCTTGCCGTTGTCGTGCCGTTTTCACCCGAGCGTACAGAAATCAAATTTGCTAATCCCAGCTGTCGCTGTAGTGCACGGTTTCGGGTATGATGAACCTGCACATATGTTGGTGGTCATGTGTTATTAAAATGATCTGGAACACACACACACACAGAGACGAGTTTTCCGCACAACAGCACCTGGTGTATGGTCTATTTCCGTGCCAATCATGCTTAAAAATGGTGACCTTTTAATTTGATATCCGTCACGAAAAACAAGTTCCACGTTGAACTATATTCATTCAGCCCATTATACGCTAGACCTTTTTCCGAGGATTGTTAAATTGGATGTATTTGTGGTTTTGCTATATTTATGGATGCAGGTGCAATTGCATACAAATGAATGATTAAATTGGATCTAAAAATGGATTGGAATATTGAGATAAAACTTTGTATATGTTCACACCATGTGAATATAAATAATAATCCTTTTCGCATTATTACGAAATAGCACATTTTTCAATTATTTCACTATTTCTCTCGTATAATGTATGGAAAAATACAAATATTTAACCTTCCAAGCAAAAAGCGCTCACTTTTTTGGACGAGAGAAAGTAACGAAATTTATCCCAAAAGCTCGCGACCGCTCAGTTATGTGCAGCCAGCATTAGCATATTCATTACTGTTCCAGTTTGTAGCTAATTTTAGCGTCCATTATTAGCACTCGAGCTTTTCTCTTACCGGGGAAAAATGGTTTTCGGTCCCGCGAAATATTGCTTCTGTTGGGAAAAGGAACAAAAAAAAGGAACGAAAGGGAAATGGAAAAATCATTTTTCCAAAACGAACCTTAGTCCGTGCTTGGTGTGTTCCCCGTTGTTTGGGAAGGGCGAGGATGTACTTCAATGTCCAGCTGCGGGAAAACTCGAGTCATCAACCGTGGAAAATCTGGCTGCTGGGTCGTGAAGCAGTTCGTTCCCTTTTGCGTCCGGCGAGGACGTGAAATGGAATGCAAAACACACCAGCCAACCAGAGTGTAATCATCATTTTGCATAACTTGGGCAAGTGCTTTTGAATGGCACACTGTGTGCAGGTGATGATGGTACCAAAAGGGGGGGAAAAAAGCGTTTATTTGATGATATGTCGAAAAATTGGCAAATTTTGACAAGGAGATAGTCGAATGGACTATGATAATGCCTTGGTAAACGGTAAAATACCTAAGGTGGAAAGTTTTTATTCACATTGGTTTGAAATATATCCTTGGAAGTGATATTGCTAATGAATTTATTGCATTACTATGTAAGTTATTCAAACAAGATTTTCCTTTGTGTAATAATATGTATTTTTCTCCATATTTTATATATAATATATAATAATAATGTAGTATTTTTACTATCCAATCTAGTATAGTTTTTTTACACTATCCCCGCAAAAAATGCATCAATCCCTCAATCCCCGTTTTCGCTGTCCAAGCAACCAAAGTTGTGTCGATAAAATTTACTAACCAAACACCATAACAGTAAAATGCTTCGCTTTCACTTGTCCGAAACTTAAACTACGCCAACATTTCCAGCTTATCCTGGGGCGTTAATATACGAACAAACACGATGCACTACCCACCGTTGTGTCCTTTGTAGCACAACAACTCCGTGGTTTTTGCGCCAACAGCATTGTGTCAACACATATTGTCGTCTCGCCATCGCATTACGCTGTGTAGCAGTGGTGTGTGGTACAAGACACACTGGCAGCAGTCAGCAATGAGGAGCTTCTTTTTTCTCACTCCTTTTCACCTCCCGAAAAAAGGTTCTCACCGTGGTAATATATCTGTTTTCGCCCCGAAAGCTATCGCAACCAGAAGAAGATCTCAATCTGTCCGGTAACTGGGTGCCGGGTGCCATGATCTTTGCTCCTTTATGGTGGCGTAACATCAGTATTTGCAACGGATGCAGTTTCGCTTTATCACAGCGACTTCGTCCCTTCAACTCCCTCGTGTGTACCACTCACAGCTTCATTGTTAAAAGGATCCAATTTTCCATCCCACACCCGCCCAAGAACTGCGGTGCGGTGCGGAAATGAAAACGTTTTCCAAAGCTTTCGAGCTTGGCCCTAAAACCCTCGGCACCATCCGGTTTGGTACGGACTGCACCACTAACCTCCGGCGGTGCTTAGCCGACCCCTAAAACCCCCCGTAGGGTCTCCTGCAGTCGAGCGGAAATTTACAGCAAAGCAATGGAATAAGTTTTACAAACGTAAATATTTACCGATCACGCCACAATCTCCTAACCGACCGGTGCAAAAGGCTGGCTGCTTTTTCGATCCATCGATAGTGGTCCATCGGTCGGTCGGTCGTCTTCGAGCGGATAACGTGACTTGACGATGTTATTCGGTCGATGGTGGTCATTGCAGTTTTTGCTGCAAGGTAACAATAACAACGGCAAATGTTGTTGCCACCCACCAAAAAGTGTCAAGCAGTAAATCTTTACCGAAAGGAAAAGCAAGTTGTGCAAAGTGAAGAGGACGGATAAAATGAATAATTTGCCAAAAGAGCATTGCGTGATTTAGATTCATTTAATGTTTTTGTGTAATAAAACAAGCGAAACTTTAAATATTATTTAAAGTAGAAGTTATAAAACAATCTTTTATTTATTGTACAAAAAAGTTTAAGGTATTTTACTACATTTTATACAAAACTTCATCCTGAATATAATGTTTGTTTTATCAAACAAACGAACAGCCACAACATAGTTTAGGTTGCGACCCCATCATTTTGTGTTTATTTTACGCTCTGGTGCATTTGCCTCGGGAGATATGCATCACTGTTTATCGTGTTTCGTTTTTATAGTTTTCTTTTGTATTTGCTTACCGCTTTCCCTGTCGCTGATACCCTCCCGTATCATGATCCGGCACCGACTGGGGTGTCCTGCTGAGCCACAAAGGAGCGACCACTTCGGGTGATGGGTCTGACGAATCTACGCCCCCCCCCCCCCCCCCCCACCTCAAGGAAATGGTTCACATTTTCGAGTGGTGTGAAAATGGTGCCACACTTTGTAGGAGATGTTTGGCTTTCCATTTTTTCCTGCTTGCACATCACACTACCTTAGCTTGGACGCTGCAGTTTGGCTTTTTCGGAGTGGTTACCATTCTTTTCGTTTCCTTGCTGCTGGCGGCACCGCAACCGAAAAGCGGAAGTAATACCGTTTCTGCAACAAAGTAACGAGCGAATGGCACGATTGACCAAACCTTCTCATTCCCTCCGTTGCTGTCGATGGAGAGATGTTATAGGGTCCTTTTCATTGGAATTTTGTATTTCAAGGTGTAAAGGTGTTGCGGGTTGCGGCAGAAAACATTGTGCAGCAAATGGGTTGGTAAAGTAGAAATACTTTCGTTTCAAATGGTGTTTATTTATTTTGTTGGATTATGTTGCATTGAATTGTCGTCTCCTTACAGAGGATTTTTTAAGTACGAAAGAAAAGTGTCCTAGTTTTATAAGATTTTACATTAAATAAATAAATAGTATTAGTTACAGCTTACAAGCTTAAACTGAATGAACAAACAAGTAAATTACGTTACATAATTATTCTATTAATAATTGAAATTATAAGTAAGATAATATCATTTGTCTACCATTTTTCTTCTGGGAAAGATATTAAACATCTTCACAAATGTACACTTCTGAAGGAATAGTAAATCACACGCCTTTTCAACTTTTAAGGTGTGCGAGTGTTTGATTAAGGTGCAGCATTTCGAGTTTCTTCCCCCGGTCTCAAACATCGTATCGCAACGGATGTGCTTTGTGAGGTTAGGTTTCTTAAACGCCTACCAAATAGCTACCAAAAATAAAATCTACCCCATCGCTTTTATCATGCTTTTGCTTCGCTTTTTTTTTCTTGAAAGTACCCCAACCGTCTGTCTGTTGTGTTGTTGGATAAATGGTTAAAGCTGTTCCGAATTTGGGCACAGCACTTTTTACACGCATCGCTTTCGCTGTTCGAAACGAACCGTATCTTTTCGGGTCAGTAAGTATGAAAGCGTTTCAGCGCTGCTGCTGGAAGCTTTACGTGATGGGGAGGTTTTTTTTTGTTTGTTTTGCACCCCTTTTGGTAAAAATATTTCCTTCTTAAACATTCAACGATAGTGCTAAAAGTTTCATCAGAAGCCTGCCGCACACGACGGGGTCTGTCTGCTAGAAGTTTAACTTTACATTTTTTATGTCGCTTCGCTGCTACTGACCATACGGCAAGACGGGTTTCCATTTTCTCCTGTTTTGCAGAACATAAGATATGCGAAACTATTGGCCCGTATTTTCAAACTTTATTCACTTGTATTCCAGGAATTTCTTTCCGGTTCTTCTCTTAGCGAACGTAAAATACCAGGCGTCTCCATGAAGTAGAACCGTTTTTGCTTTTGTGTAAATTTATTGCTTAAAAGACTGTTATATATTATAAGATACAATCTGAATGCAGAAAGTATTAATGTATTTTTTTTCTCTCTTTTTTGCCATTTGCAGGGTGACTCGCCATTCGGCAAATCAGATGCTTACATTAAACTAGAGCAACTCGGTGAAGGATCCTACGCAACGGTATTTAAGGGTTATAGCAAGTAAGTATGCTTCAAATTTATTACTTTCGGCGTGTCGAACATTTCCTATTGTTTTATTATTATGCTCATTTCAATTTCCAAACTACTCCACATTTATCACATATAACTAGAGAAAGAGCGAGAGAAAGATACAAATGTGAAGTGTGTCGTATCACATGTCTAGGTGGAAATTCCATCATATTACGACCAAAAAAAAAATGCCGTCCCCGTTTTGATTCAGTTTAATGGAAAATCAATTACCTCTTAAAAATACGGCGTATGGGAGGGGTAGGAGGGTTTGTCGCCATTTTATCCTGCCCATGCATTGATCGATAAAAGACCAAAATAAAAGGGGGGGGGGGGGGGGAATAGAAAACAATGCGTACCCATTTTGTCGTCATCCTTTTTCTACCATCTTCACACGCATAACAGCCAATCTTTTTTTTATATTCCACGGCCCACGGTCGCACACGGTGACACGGTGGCACGTATACACGGTGCCTAATCCTGGACAATTTGCCAACGATATTTGTCCACCCGGAATACACCCCATGGGCATTCGGTAAGGGCAATTGGGGAAATAAAAAAACGAGAAGAAAAAGGACGATAGGGCGAGCCAATACCACCACCAACCCAGCGAGCAGTGAAAGCGGTCATAAAGAAATTTAAATTTTATTGCATTATTTATGAAAATCGACCTCCATAAAAAC